>CM021103.1:173259341-173550655 GCA_007115665.2 Sequoiadendron giganteum | reverse complement strand
GGAGAGATAGAAGGAGAGGGGAGAGTGAGAGAGAGAGAGAGGAGTGATTGAGTGAGAGACTTGAGAGAGATAGAGGTGGAGAGAGCGAGAGGGAAAGAGATAATATTTAAATATTTTATAAATTGGTAATATATATATTTAATTATTTATGGATTAACTAAAATATTGAAATAATATTTAAATATTTATAGATTAACTAAAATATTGAAATAATATTTAAATATTATACATTTAATAATATATTATATATTAAATACATAATTCAGCAAGAGATTACCATAAATTATATATTAGATATATTACATTATAAACTTTATTGGATATTATATATATTAATTTATAAACTTAATTGCATTTTTAAATAATATCTTAAAGATTGTATAAATTTTTTTAAAACCGATCTAAAAGATATCATATATTGAATTCAAATCCGATATCCGATTCAAATCGGATATTCGATCTAAATCTGATATCCGATATTCTGACACAAAATTTAATGCCTTGGTATTAGGCTCGGTATTAGGCTCAGGATTTGGTTCGGACCTGCCAATCCTAAAAGTCAACACGTAAAATGTGTTTAACAACTTACCTTGTTTTTCCAGACTTCGCTCATGTGGCTGACGACTTTTATTTTACCTAAAATTGATAAAACGAATTTTTTTTGTAAAGGAGCTTCTCAGCTTTCTACCAATATAAATTATATTTTCTTTAGAATCTAATAAATAATTATTATTTATTTTTTATTAGAATTATGACTAAAGTCCTGATTGATAGTCTGATAGAAAAACATCGATAGCTTTCAAATGGTATCACATTTTTTGAATCCAAAACATGTGTCACATTCTATGCTTCACATAATATAGGATTAAAAAAAAAAAAAGAATTCCATTAAGTTTTGACCAAGTTAAGGTGGTTAGACATATGAGTTTTTATATTTTTAAAAAGTTGTAATAAAAGATTCATAATTAATTATTTATTTTTAAAAAAATTACAAAAAAATATGCATCACATCTGGACATGAGTCCTCTACTTATATCTAAAATTTTATAAAAAAATATTATTATTTTATTATGGTTAGGGTGGTCAGATAGACACCTACATTTTATTTTTTCCCTGAAATTTTAGTATTACTACATTGAAATTTTAAATTTTCACCAAATAGATTTTTTTTTTACAAAAATTAACCTAGTAGTTTAGAAACTATATTCAATTTTCCACAGATTCTATTCTTATATATTTTTTAAATAATATAGATAACTTATTCAAATTTTTATGTCAAGTTGCCCAACTCTGATTTTATGAATTTTCATTGCCACTTAAGGACCTGTTTTTTCCATGATGATCCTACACATACCCAAGTGTTTAAGGCTTAGGCTGAAAAGGAGAGTGGAAATTTCATTAAGGTCCTAAGGTCAGATAAAGGGGTAGATTATACCTCCAATTAGTTTGTGAATTTTTGCAAGAAATAAGGTATTAAGAAGAAGCTAACAACAACCTATAATCTGCAAAAAAATGGAGTGGTTGAGAGAAAAAATAGAATGATTGTGGAGATGGCAAGAAGCATGCTTAAATCCAAGAGAATCTTAAATGAATTTGGGGTGAATCTATAGCAACATTAGTATAATTGGTAAATAAAAGTCCTACAAAGGCAATTTGTGACAAGATTCCATAAGAGGCACGATAAAAATGCAAGTGGATGATAGAGCAATTGAGATTTTTGGGTGTGTGGCATATGCACTTGTTCTGAAAGATAAGAGGACAAATTTGGATGACAACAGTGAGAAGTGAATCATCATGGGCTATAGTGAAGATTCCAAAGCCTACATGCTATATAACCAACTCACCAAGAAAATTGTTATCTGCAAAGACATGGAGTTCTTAGAGGATGAGTCATGGGGTGGCCTGATAGATCTTGACAACTCTATACTACTCATGGTAACTCCAATTGATGAAGAAAAATAGTATGAAGTTCATCAAAATGATGTTATGGAGCCCCCAATAGCTCTCAATAGCTCTAGACCACTTCGGATCAGTGCATAGACAGGGTCTTCTCAACAAAGAAGCATTAGTAGTGAAAGTTTAGACCCCACTCTCACCTCCCTAATGTAAATAAAGACAACAAGTCTAAGGGAGATCTACCAAAATGAAAGGTATGAAGGAGAGAATTATGAAAGCATGAATTTTGCATTATTTTCTCATAGTGATCCAATTTATTTTAAGGGTGCTATAAAAGAAAAGAAATGGTGTGAAGCCATGGATGATGAGATAAATGCACCAGAGGGGAATAGAACATGGGAGTTAACTAATTTCCATCCCAACAAGAAAGTAATTGGAATGAAATGGGTATATAAGAAGAAAATAAATGTCGATGAAAGAATATATACGCATAAGGAAAGATTAGTTGTTAAGGGATACAAACAATAATTTGAGGGAGATTATGATGAGATATATGCTCTAGTTGCAAGGATGGAAACCATGTAGGAAGTCATAACAATTGTAGCCCAACACAAGTGGAAGGTGTATCAAATGGACGTGAAGTTATCCTTCTTGAATGGAGTGTTGAAAGAAGAAGTGTATGTGGAGCAATCGCTTGGTTATGAAGTTTCATGTCAAGAAAACAAGGTATACATGTTAAAGAAAGACCTTTATGGGTTGAAGCAAGCACCACAAGAATGGTTCAATAGGATTGACTCATATTTTTTTCATAATGGATTTAGCAAAGGTGATGGTGAGCCCACTCTTGACAACAAGGTAGTTGATGGTAAGATTTTAATTGTTGTCTTGTATGTTGATGATTAAGTTTTCACTGGGGATAATCATTTCTTCATTTCTTATTTTAAAGAGGCTATGAAAAGAGAATTTGAAATGAAAAACTTATGTCTCTTAAAGTATTTTTTAGTTATAGAAGTAAAACAAATGCATGATGGTATATTAATCTCTCAAGAAAAGAATGCAGTAGAGATTTTGAAGAGGTTTAGGATGCAAGGTAGAAATCCTAATCCCACACCAACAACCATAGGTTTAAATTTGAGCAAGGAAGATTGCGAAACAATTTGAATCCAACCATGTATAAGAGTTTGGTTGGAATTTTGATATATTTAACAACTAGGCTTGATATAATGCATAGAGTAAGTCTGATTTCCAAATTTATGGACACTCCAAAAGAGTCATGTTATGAAGTAGGTAAATGAATCCTAAGGTATGTTAATGGAACCAAAGGATATGACATCTTGTATAGTGTATCAAATGACTTTGGGCTAGTTGGTTACAAGGATAGCGATTGGGCGAGTGTGGATGATAGGAAGAACACATTTGGATATTGTTTCACTTGGGATCGAGAGTCATTTCATGGGCTTTCAAGAAAAAACCCATAGCTTCCCTGTCTACAACTAAGGCTAAGTGTATAGTAGCATGCCAAGTTATTTAGCTAAGGAAGACCTTAGTAGATTTGAAGGAAGAAAAAAAGGATGGAACAACTATATTTTGTGACAATTTTTTATCAATAGCTTTGACAAAGAATCTAGTTTCTCATTGAAAAAGAAAGAATATTGAAACCTAGTATCATTTCATAAGAGAATTAGTTGAGAAAAGTGAAATTAAAATGAAATTTTGTAGGTTTTAGTAGCAGCTTGTAGGCATTTTTACCAAACCTTTGAGCATAGATTTATTTGAATGCCTAAGAAGAAATTTAGGTGTTGTTGATTTGTTTGAAGAATTATGTTGTTTGGCGACTCAGTCAAAGGAGCAGTGTTGGAAATATTTAATTTTTTAACTGGGTGTTTCTGACATCAACTCCCCTGTTCCACCTACCCATTAGGAGGCTCCTTTCTGTAGACACATAAAAAATGACCTAGACCCACAGGCTCTTCTTCTAACCCTAATTAGGACATTTTAATTCTAACCCTAATTAGGACATTTTAATTATGTCCCTAACTCACTTCCAATTATTAATTAGATAATTCTTAATTATTTAATTAATTCATGTCCCTTTTTATTCTTTTTGATTATTAAATAAATAAATTGTATTTATTTATCTAATGCGTCACTAATTGTCTAAAGTCCTCTTATAATTAAATAAATCTATTAATTTAATTATGTCACTAATTAAGTCCTCTTCTTCCTAAAATTAAATAAATTCTTATTTATTTAATTCACCTTCCACTATAATTAAATAATTATATTCAATTATCTAATTATTCATTAGCCTCTTCTCTCCTAAATTAAATAAATCTTGTTTATTTAATTTGGTCCACTCTCCTAAACTTTGAATTAAATTATTGTATTTAATTTAAAAGGTCCCCTTTGTCACATTCCTCTAAATTAAATAATATATTTATTATTTAATTCTCACCTAAATTAAATTTCTTCTAAATCTTATTTATTTAAAATAAGTCCCATTTAAATTCCCTTCTTTAGTAAATAATTTAATTTAAATTATTTATTGTCACATGACCCCACCCTTTTGAATTAAAATAGTTTTTTAATTCAAAAAGTCAACATCCCCTCTTGAATTAAATAATTTTAAATTATTATTTGATTCTCCAGCAACTTCGTTTTCTATGCCTTGCCACATGCATTGTCAACCCTTGATTTGATTTTTCTAAAAATCAATCTTGTCCATTCATTTTGAATTTAACCTAATGTTTCTCTAACCCTAATTGTTGGTTGCTTTATTGAATCTTGTCCACAGATTCTAGGGCACTTGTCAATCTTTAATCTCATATGTCCATACAAAATTGCATTTTCTATAAAATGTCAATTTTGTCTTCATTTTGAGATCCTTGGCTATCCATTATTATCTCTCTCTCATATCATCTTGCATCTTTATATTTTTAGCATTTTTACTTTCATTCATCATAGCCTATTTAGGATTTCATTTGATATTAGCTTAGAGATTGTAGATGTTTACTATTTGCAGTATGCCATAATTTGCATCTAGGTCATTTCAAATCCTTTAATATTTGCTTAGGGCTTGTCATTTATATTGGCTTGCTCTTCAAAAATTTGGGGGCAAACAAATTATATTCAATAAATTAAGAGAGTGTAATGGAGGTTAGTCATGGAGGATAAAGACAATCTATGAGATTGTTCATCTATTCCTTTGCACTCCATTACCAACTGTGGGTTTTTAGGTTTTTTTGCATATTACATTGCTAAACCTAGAAAATTCCCATTGTTACATTCGTGAACCTGACATTTTTTAACAAATTTTGGAGTTGAATCTTTTTTTTGTTGCAGGTTTTGCACCATTTTGGAAATAAAACCCCAGTTTTCAAAGATTCAACCATATATTTCAAACGGCTGCATATTTTTGGGTAAAACATTTTTTTCAAGTTGCAGACAATGTCAAGAGCTTCCCGTCCAAAAACCAGAGTTTTTGGCGCTGTTTTCAATTTTTTATAATTTATTTAGTTATTTTCATGAAAAATCAATTGTGAGAGAACATTAGAAATTTTTTTGGATTTATTTATAGTTTCAGAAAGCTCTCTTAATTTCAATAGGGGTCTATTTTTTATGTTTTTAATTTTCTTGTAGAATAGGCTGATAAAAAATAGATCTTTAAAAATTAGGGTCTTACAAAGATTGACTTCTATCTAACAAAATTTTGTAGATAATTTCACACATTTTTTTTTGCAAGTTTGTAATGATGTCAGAAACCTTCAATTAAAAAATCAGATTTTTCGGACCTGTTTTAAAATTTAATAATTTGTTTATAATTTTTCATAAAAAATTAATTCTGGATGCAAAACAACGATTTTTTCGGATTTCTTTACATTTCTGGAAAGTTCTCTAAATTTCACTAAGGGTCTATTTTTTGTGTTTTTACTTTTGATGCAAAAACTAGTTCCAAAAATTAGATTTATTTTGACTAGCTAACCCTCTAATTTTGGTGATCAATAATAGAAGTATCCTCTCCCCTTGTGCACTTGTGCGATCCTGGGTGTAAGAGAAACTGTTATTGACTCTAGGAATTGGGCTTGCACTATTTCAAATAGGGTTAGGGCAACACTCTTTCTCTGTTTAGTAGCTTAAAGATTTTGGGTTACTAATTTTTTGTTTGCAGCTTGTGGCAAGGAGTCTAATGATTTTTACTTGTTCATTTTATAAATCTTAAACAAACTTGCATTTTACATTGATGGGTTAAAATAAATATGCATGCATACTCATTGGGCTAAAAGGAACACAAGTTGCATTACAACTCATTGGCTTAAAATGAATCTGCATCTTCATAGCATTGGGTTAAAATGAACTTTTAGTTAGCTCACACTATAAATAGTTAAAATGAACCCTATATTTTGACAAATACTACAAACGGTTAAAATGAACTCCATGTTTTTTTTATGTTTGTCAACATGTATTTTGATTTGGGCTTAAAATGAACACCATGCGAGTGTGAGTTAGGATTTTCATGTTTTTACTTCTTGTTTTTAAACAAGGATCGATTGAACTATGAATATTCTAATTTTCTTTTGTTGAACCTTAAAACATTGGGCCTACTTTGGTAGCAAAAAGTACTCACCCCAAAGCGACTCAAACTAGGAATGTGCTAAAGCCAAGCGATGCCCAACCGGTATATAAATTTTAATGTTAATAAATACTTAGCATAAAGAAAGTTCCTACGGACAAGCAATTGATTCCCCAGTACCCTTGTGGTGCATCGAAACTTGTAGAATGTAACCTCTATAGACTGGGATAATAATGCCTCTCGTGTGGCCTTTTGAATAGGTGCCCAAATTAAATCCTTTGTTTTAGCAAGCCAAAAACCTTCTATTCTTTGGTACAACAATGTTTGTTGTGATGACACCCACACCTGTGCAGTTCTTAGTAGAGATGATCAATCTGCCATGAGAGTTTCATGGAGGTTGGACGCTTGGTTGCCCTGAGAAGTGAGTGCACTATAAGGGGGAGCCTGTGGGACCAATCTTCTGAATTTATCCGCTAAGGATGTGCGGTTAGTGGGATCCAAAAGAATATCATCCTTGCAGCCATAAGATTTTGTAAAATGACTTCTATGTGGTTGATTTTTAACAACATGTGTTTGCCAACTATTTTCAGATAAATCAACATAAAACTTGCCAAAATCTGAAATAACTTTTCCAAACTAAAAAGAATCTTTGCAATTGGCCTAAAATTTTGTCAAATAACTTTCTTGCAACACATTTGCCATCATGAACTGCATTTGTCAAATCAGGTCCTCAATTTTGCGCACTTTGGGATAGGAAAAATTTCCTTTCTTTGTCAAACCATTGTCTCAAAAATTAAATTTTCATTGGACCAAGTCAAACAAATCAGTCCTTAGTCATTATCCTTTGGTGAGCTACTTCCAACTCATAAGTCTAGTGTGGAAATCTCACTTTGTCATTTTACCATCTTGTCCTTCAAACTAGTCCTTTGAAAATCCAAATCGAGACATTGGCCAAATTTTGAATGCTTAAGTGAACCTTTCCTAGAAATCATTTGACATAAGGCATCCTCTTTTATCACTTTGCATTGTCACCTTGCATAAAGCATAGCCTCATGCCATCCACCATCATGTCTTCAAGTCACTATGACATGTTTGCTAGTAAAATTGAATGCCAATTCATTAGTAATGGTCAAGCACAACTTGCTAGGGAATTCAAAACACTATACCTCCAATCCAAGTCCAAATTTACAACCCCTAGCCCTCCGACCATCTATCCATCTTACCAACAATCCATGAGTCCTAGTCCTCTATCCATCTACTATCAAGATTTCCCTAACACCATCCATTGCACTAAGTCACAACAAACTTCCATTGGTCATACCCACCCTAACTTTGACAAGGGAAATCAGCCATCCATCAATCCAATCCAAGCCTCCACATCATATCCTAGTCCTTCATTCACATCATATCCTAATCCTCCATCCATGTCATATTCTAATCCTCCATCCACGTCATATCCTTGTCATGCATCCATGTCCTATTCCAATCCTTCATCTCATTATAGTCCTTCATCCACTAATCCTTTCCAAACCTCCACATCATATCTTAGTCCATTACACCCCAATCCATTCCAAGACACTCCATGTTTTCATGAAAACATATCTAGTCATGGTCTCCAAAGTCTCATCTTCTTGCCTACACTTGAGGATCAATGTCAAGAGGCAAGTCCAAAGCACAACGTCATAACATTACTATCATGTCAAGATCAAAGTGGCCCATTACATGACCCCATCTTTACGTCCATCCAAGAAGTCCTCCTAGAAAATCATGGCATACCAAATACACCTATCCATGCTCAAGAGTCCATCCAAAACCATGTCATTGAAGATGAACCTATCCCTGGTCAAGACCCTATTTTCAATCATGTCATTCCAACTGAACCCATCTTTGATCAAGACACTATCTTTGATAAAGAATTCCAAAATGATCCACTCCTTGACCTTTATGCCCTTCATGATGACACACTTGAAGACGATTCCATCCAAACTTCAAGTTTTGACACTACCAACAATGAGACACTTGCCTCCATGGGACACATAGATCATCTGCCACTAGAACAAGAGTCTCCTAGCATGGACATATTTGCAAATGATCAAGCTATAACTGAATTCAGTGGGCTCTATAACAATCAACAGAATCATCAAAATTTGATATGTCTAAAAAATCAAATCAAAGATGACAATCAAAAATCTATCCAACATGTCAGTGAAGCTACAACATCCTATCAACTAGGGTCATCTATCTTTGTCAGAGTAGGCTTTCTTATAGATGAGAAAATTCAGAGTAAAGGTTTTGGACACAATAAGGATGGGTTAGCATCTTGCTTCCAAAGTAACAAGTATCCCATTGCCAACAAAATTTGTCAGAACATGCATTATCAAGGAAAAGGATTAGGTCTACATGAGCAAGGAATTTTGGAACCTGTTCAAGTTCAGACAAATTACAGACATCAAGGTCTTGGCTATTCATCTGTTAGAAAATCTAATGATGTTAGTGTTCCCTCCTTGATATTGGG
Source organism: Sequoiadendron giganteum (assembly GCA_007115665.2). Lineage (NCBI taxonomy): Eukaryota > Viridiplantae > Streptophyta > Pinopsida > Cupressales > Cupressaceae > Sequoiadendron > Sequoiadendron giganteum. The sequence goes on along the minus strand of CM021103.1, from coordinate 173,541,674 downwards.
GGAAACTTTATCTAATACAAACATCAAAATGGATGTCATGAGTAGTCCTTGTCATAAGATTTCTGCCAACACTCCTTCCATCCACACCATACACCGTCATTCCAACATGAATAAACCTTCGATTTGGAACCAACAAAAACAAAATTATTACAAATCCAAATTTCAAAATCGCATGTCAAAGGCCATGGAATCAATCAACAATACAAGTGGACAAATGAAGCTAAAATGGATCCCAAAACAAAATGGATCAAGTCAAGAAAAGAATGAATCAGGCAAAGAAAATATGCCAAATTCAAAATTCAATCAAAATGTGGAGCCATAGCACAAGAGGACTCCCACATATAATACATGTCCACCTTCGTCAAAATGGTCATCAAGAAAGACATATAAAAGTGTTGGTTCCAAACACTATCCTAATCCGACACCCAAAGTTTGGAAAATAAAAACTAATACATCCAAGCATCCAACCAACCCATCCATGTCTACCATCATCCATCATAATCCTACATCTCACCTAAAGTCCAAACATCCCATGTCACAAATCCATCGCATATTGGTAGCAACGCTTTATCATAAGGACTCTCATGACACTCCATCATGATGTGTGTATTTTGATAAGGCCAACTCTAGTATCAACAAGGATCACAATGACATCAATTAGTTGTATGCAAGCGCTATCATCCTGACAAGGCAACTACTTCAGAAAGGTCATTATTGGCATTTCATGGCACCAGTCTCTATATCGGCACCGTCAAAGGCTTAAGCACAGTCAGTGGTCATCTAAAGCATAAAGGCTATCCAGAAAAATGCAAAAATACAAAAAAATCAAAAATCAAAAAATATCAAAAATAGTAAAGAGAAAAAATTCATCCAATAGTGAAAACCATTCTTATGGCGCTTTGGATAAGTACCATGATGAAAACCTAGGAAACATGCGTCATGTGTAGAATAAATCATCTATGTGGACCATTGCACTTGGGGGAGAGTCATCTAATCTCCCATGCCCTTCACATGACATTTCTTATGAAATTTCCATCTACCCATCTAAACCTTATCATGTCCATCCATTGTCCCACCTATTTTGATCTTGACAAAGACTAGGGAAAAAACACAAATCATGCTTTGGAAATTTTTTTAACATGTCTATCTTCTGGTCATACCTTAGTCATTGAATATCATGTCATTACCTTCATAGCCTCCTTTTCACTATGCGACATCATCCTTGGAGACCATATGATAATTCTCCTAGTCCAAGCCATCCATGTCTCCTATCTTTTACCGAGGCCATCCATTGTCCTTTTATACCTATCACCCATCTTGGTTTCCCTTGTCAATCATCTAAAGATCCCTCGTCATCCCATCTAGTCCTACTTAGTTCATTCCACATGCAACAATATGGAAAACCTAGTGCATCATCCAAAACATTCCTTGACTTTGTCCCTAGCCCTGCTATAGACTTTTATCCTCTTGGCATATCATTGTCATCCTCACATTGTTTCAGGATGTGTCCTTCCCAACGTTGTCATTGTCATCATCACCTATCAATTGGTATTTAGATTGACTAGTAGCAAAATCATGGTTGTCCTTGGACTCATGCGCATCGGCATCATTCACATGCATTTGTCACAACTTTCATAAAACATCAAAAAGTCATAAAAATTCACAAAAGTCCTAAAACAATCTTAAAAATCTGAAAAAGTCCTGAATAAAATCCTAAAAATCATATAAAGTACTGAAAAAAGACCTAAAAATTGAAAAATGTCCTGAGAAAATACAAAAGCATCCAAAAACATGTCAAAATATCAAAAAATCTTCAAAAAATTCATCACTGAGTCTTGCCAATCTTCCACCTTGTCTGAACTACGTTGTCTCTATGCATTTTCTATGTAGGCAAGATTCATCTTTGAATCCCCGAGACATTAGGTTAGTCCTTCTAGGTTTGTCAAAATAAAATCATGATTCAAACTCTTGTCCTTTGGACAAAGTCATTGGTCGTGTCGAACTACGAGGTCTCTGAGTGCATGACGTAGGCAAGGCCATCAATCTATGAGCCCCCGAGGCCGCACTAGGTCAATCCATTAGGGTTCAGGGCACAATATTTTCACACACGTCAAGTTTTCTTCAAATCACGCACAATTTCCATCAATCCAGAGCAAGCAATCTCGGTAAATTCAACATATCAATAGTGAAATGTAATCAAATTCTATCAAGACAATCGAACCTAGCAAAACTTTGGGGTTCTTCTTTAGATGTGTCCTTCTGAAGAGCAAATTTCGTCTGTCCTTTATGATTTTGGATGTGTCCTTCCTAAGCATTGTCCTCATCATCTAGAATTTTGATGGATTCTCCTAACTCTGAGAATTGATCTCCTAAATATCAAGGTCATTCAGGATGTGTCCTTCCTGAATTCGATATCGCTCGACAGTTGGAAAATACTTGGCACTTGTCTTTGGCCTTTTCATCATGTTACTAGTTTTTTCAACGAGATCCTGACAATAGGATTTAGAGAAACAATGATGTCTCATGACGTTTGTCTTGTCTTTTGACACTCATGTTACTAGTTTCTCAACAATGTCCTGACTACGAGATTTAGAAAAACAGCGATGTATCATGATGGTGGCATTATTTTTGTTCTTTTGGCAATCATGTTGCTAGTTTCTCGAGGATGTCCTGGAAACATGATTTAGAGAAGCAATGACATTTCATGGTTTGTCCTTGTCTTTTTTCTGCTTGCAGTTGGTTATGACAAAAGGACTGGGGAAATTGCGCTCTTAGCATGAATCATGATCATTCTTGTCTATGATTGCTTGTCTTACGTGATGGTGCGATCTTGCACACCTTGATCTATGTCATATCATGGTGTTTGTTGGCCATTACAATAATCTGCCCAATGATGATTAAAAGAGCAATAAATATTAAAGTCCTATGGTAAACGTTGAAGGATTTGATCTAGGAACTAACATGCATCTCATGTAGGCATTACATTCATATCATCATCCATATCTTTTACCAACACTTTCTTGTTCTGTCGTCTTCTAGTCTTCTCATCTATTTCGAGAGCACACCCATGTTCTTGGAACCCGTCTTCTCAATTATTTACTGTCACATGATCCCACCCTTTTGAATTAAAATAGTTTTTTAATTTGAAAAGTCAACATCCCCTCTTGAATTAAATAATTTTAAATTATTATTTGATTCCCCAGCAACTTCGTTTTGTGTGCTTTGTCACATGCATTGTCAACCCTTGATTTGATTTTTCTAAAAATCAATCTTGTCCATTCATTTTGAATTTAGCCTAATGTTGCCCTAATCCTAAGTGTGGGTTGCTTTATTGAATCTTGTCCACAGATTCTAAGACACTTGTCAATCTTTAATCTCATCCATCCATACAAAATTGCATTTTCTATAAAATGTCAATTTTGTCTTCATTTTGAGATCCTTGGCTATCCATTATTATCTCTCTCTCATATCATCTTACATTGTCTTATTTTAGAAATCTCTTATCATCTTGCATCTTTATATTTTTAGCATTGTTACTTTCATTAATCATATCCTATTTAGGATTTCATTTGATATAGTTTCACTATTTTAGATGCTTACTAGTTGTAGTAGGGCATAGTATTTGCATTTAGTCATCAAATCCTTCAATATTTGCTTAGGGCTTGTCATTTCTATTGGCTTGCTCTTCTTAAATCTGAGGGAAAACAATTTATTTTCAGCAAATTAAGAAGGTGTAATGGAGGTTAGTCATGGAGGATGAAGACAATCTATGAGATTGTTCATCTATTCCTTTGCACTCCATTATCTACTTTGGGTTTTTATATTTATGCATATTACATTGCTAAACCTAGAAAATTCCCATTGTTACACTTTCAATGACAAGTTTTTTGGGATCTTCATCCCTATTCTGCCCCTAAATCTAGAATTGATTGTGGTAGGTAAATTTGAATTTTGAGAGAGAATTTTTGGAAGAAGATTTTGAATATACAAAAATAAGGGATGAATGAAGTCAAAAATGTACTTGCAATTGTTTGCAAGAAGAATAATTTACATCAACAATAGAGAATGTTTTGAGAAGAAATGTAGAGTGTGTGCAAGGAGAAGAAGATAGCTTTAGATTGTTCAATGTGTGCAAGGAGTAGCAAATAGCTCCAGATTGTTCTCTTTGTGTGCAAGGAGCAATAGATAGCTCCAGAGGAATAGGAAGAAGAGAGAGCTCTGAGAAGCTCCAGATTGTTGTAAGTGTGTGTGTAGCTCTAGATTGCTATCAAAGTAGTTTGTAGCTTCAAGTTTAGAAATCATTTTGTAAATGTTATTTTCTGAATTAATAGAACAAACAAAAGTTTGGATGCCTAGTTGTGTGTCTCTAATCAATTTGTTTTCTTATTCCATATTTTATTTTGGTATTCCTAGTTGATTGGGAAACAAAGCAGTAACTCTATACATTTTATGTGTTTGGGATTTAGAAAATACCTACAAAATTTGTTTGCAAGTTAAAGCCAACTGCAAGTTGAATGTAAAATGTGTTGCAACACCATGATGCATGCTATGCCACTTAATAAAGCATGGAATTATTCTATTAATGATAATGATATTATAATAACATTATTTGTTAAAATCAAGCCGATGCATATGTGTGTATTATTCCCTAAACAAATGGGTTGACCACACAGTTGAATATTTCAATAATCGATCCCTTGGAACAAAATTATTTTCATGCTTGATGAGATGTTTCATTGACTTCAAAATCAAATCTTATAAGATTTTCTTATTTCTTATGTTACACTATAATGGCAATGAAACCATATAGAAAAATGTAGTCTAAGAGGATGGATTGTCATCAAAAGTTTCATTCAAACCTTAAATATAGATAAATCTTTCCTTAAAATATATTTTGAACAAGGCATGTATCCATGACTATTGCTTGAAGCTTGAAAAACCATCAATAATGAGAAATTCACATGAGATCAATGAATAAGATACATGGACACATGGATCTCGATAAAGACACTATATATAGCCTTAGTTAAAAGATCTTGTATCAACTATCAACATGAATGAAAACAAAACAATACAAAGATTTATGACTAGATATTTCAAATGAACACACCATTCCATGACTTGATCTACTAATCTAAGCTATGAAAAATTCCATAATAACTATCTAATCTCTTTAGAATTAATAAAATTATAAATATTGTCAAGAAAAATTACCTAGATTGATAAGTAAATTTGCAATATCATTTTATAGCAATGTTGATGGAATTTTTATATTTGTATATGATATGTGATACAAATAAAATTCAATTATTCAGTTTATAAAATAGCATGGTATTTTTTATTATTAAATTACCTCAATGTTCAATTTAAAAGATATTTTCATCTGCACATTCAATGCTCAATTCTATAGAAAAAAAAACTAGATTGATAAGTAAATTTATAATATTATTCTATGGCAATGTTGGTGGAACTTCTATATTTACACCAAAAGTGTTCCCTAGATTGATTTGGGGGATATTTTTATGTAAAATTGAAATATCTCCAATGCTCCAGAATTCAGCACCATTTGAAAGATCTCTGCGTTCTGGTTCCAACGCAGCTTGAACGAAGAGGAAAGGAGTTTGTTTGCTCAAGTTATGGCCAATCAAAGGTGTGGTCAAACTGGTACTAAGGGGCGTCCAAGAAAGCGAAAAATGTGATCGTCTCAGAAATTGATTAAAGAGGCATCAACATGAAGAGCTCGACGAAATGAACCCAACGATGTTCGTTGTCAAAATCCAACATTGTACACCCGAGTTATTGTCGGTCAAAGTTTGCAGTTGACCAAGTTGACTAGAGGTACAGTGATGACGTTAGCATGTTGACATTGTGATCGAGTCAGCGTACAGATGCTGAGTTGGAGCATACAGGAGATGACACATGACATCCGTACACGTCAGCGTCTCAGTCAGCGTTCAGTTGATAGCCATGTCAGCGTACAGTCAGTATCCACGTCGGCAGTCATGTCATCTCTGTGAGCTGATAGCGTTTGCCATGTGGCACACTCTTGGTGCGAGACGCGTGTTAGCCGTTCTCTGCGTCCGTTGTCTGGTTTGTTTGATTTATCAGAAAAAGTAGTTTCCGAGGATTTAAACCCCCGACCCGTCAGCTTTTACCGTTGCATTACCGGCGGTCTGCTAAAAATTGGTGGACATCGGTTGGTTTTGTCATATGTTCGACCGGCATAAGAATACGAAAGGTGGTCGGCAGGGTTGGAACCCCCAACCCACCTTTTATGAAATTCATAGAATGCCGATAGACCAGAAAACCATTTTACATGTAAAGTTTGTGGTTTTCCTTTATTTATAATGTGGCGTGAAGCCTTAGTTAATAGGCTATTTTTGTAAAACAAACACCCTAACCAATTATTCTAAAGGTTCAAAGGGAACAAATGGGGTGTTTTACGAATGGTTAAAGGGGATTATTCATTTAATGTATTTGTTAAGCCGTATTAGGCAAATTTCATGTATACAAAGGGGGAATGTAAGCTCTTAGGAGTTAAGTGCTAAATAGTTAAGTGGTGAAGTAGAGAAGCTATGAATCCGAGAGACAGGTGATAGGTGAACAAAGGAGTTTTCTTATAGATTTTTTTTAAGACAATTCTACACATCGGGGGTATGATATGCTATTGTGTTTAAGGGGATAAGTCTTGGTGCAATTGTAATTTCTGTTTTGGAGATTAATCGGATCAGTCTCTCTTTTGGAGTGGACCCGGAGATGTAGTCACATTGTGGTGAACTCCGTTATCAAGATTGTTTGCACTTTCTCTCTTTTTCTCTCTCAATTTTGGTTCCCACTAAAATTTTTGATGCATAATTTCGATAATGTATGCATGAATTGAATTTCCATTAAGATGTTATAATTAAGCATTCAAATACGCAATTAGTTGTCACGTACTAATTTTGTCGATTATTTAAATACAAATATTAATCATGAGACTTTTAATTATTATGTTAGATGATTGGTTAAAATTGAAATTGAAATTTAAAAATGAAATTGAGATGATCTGAAATTTATTTTTATGAAATTTGGGGTTTGTCATTGCTAATGAAAATTCGAGTGCAAGTGAACGCAAGAACAGGTGAACGAGAATGAAGGCGAGAACATTGATTAGGTAGAGTCATTCTAGCCATTAGACATTTATGAGGATGATGAAATCTCAAACACCACATAGTTATTATTTTAATATATTTTCGTGATGATTATTATGTGAAATTTTAAAGTAAGTTTATTTCAATTGCTCAAATATATGTGAAACCGAATATGTTTGTTTTAAATAGTGATTTGGTTATTTTTGTGAGGAAATTGATTTTATTTAAATAATTGAATTTCTTGTGTCGATGTTTTATTATTAGTTAAAAATAATAATGTTTTTATTTCAAAATTTTGGAATAAAATTTTAATGGCGAAAATATAAAAGAATTAAAATAGTGTTATTAATTTATTGGATATCTTCTCATTTGATAAATGAAAGAAGAAAGATTTGTTTGAAGTAATAGACAAATATCAAAACAATTTATTTATTGAAAATTAGAAAACAATCATGCGTTCAAAATTGAAATGGAATTCAAAATAGTAGTTAACAAATGAAAAAAATATTTCAATCAATTTGAATGTAATCAAAATTTAAATTTTGGAGTTATGGCCAAATTGGCTGGAGATCAAAACTTAAATTTGTGGATCTGACTTTGTTGATAACCCCATCATTTTGCATGAGATAAAATAGAGAGAAATTTTGAATTGAAAAGGAGGAAAAAGGAGTGAAAATCCGTTTTTGAAAGTGAAATAGAAATTTAACAAACAATCTTTTGATATTTTTATTGGATTTATCTGACTTAAGGGAGCCAAATCCAGTAGAGGAGAATGAATTGATAACATTAATGTGTTGATATCATTACAGTTCATTCCCTTATAATCCCAAGCGCGGCCTGGAGAGAGAGGTCTGAGAAATTATCAATCGTTGATCTCCCCCCTTACGCATAGGTTAAGGAAAGATAGTCATAAATCTCTTCATTGATACGCAACCAACAAGAGGGAGACTTAGCAACAATGGTTACCTATTTTCCATGAAGTGCACCTAAGGGAATTAGAGAAGGAGGCATGGCAGGAAAGGAGAGAAAAGGGAGGTAAAGCGCATGGGAGAAGGAGAGGAAGGGCGCACTAGGTAAGAAAGGGAGAGTATTGAAGGCAGGGTGCAGCCAAAGGGAGGATAGGAAGACTTAGAAAAGAACAATAAACAAAAATTAGTTTGGTTTTTCTATTAATTGGGCATTCCATTTATCATACACCAGGGAGAGAAAGAGAATAGGAGAACAGAGGAACAAACAACAAGGAAAGATTTGATAGAGGAAGCAAATAATCATTTCTAGATTCAGGAAACTGCCAGGTAGATATAATGAAAACAAATTCACAGTTAATCCAATACTGAGTTAAACTCTTTTCTATTATTCTTGTATTTTAGTTTTGAATAGGAAAGCAAATCACTGTTTTCATCAAATTTAAGAAAAAGATCAAATACCAAACTGTGATTTTACTAGAAAACCATTGAACAATTAGAAATAGAAAATTGTAGAATGATTTTGAATAGAAAACAATTAAAATACAATAGATGTTGCTTTTTAGTAAATTCTATTTTTGTAGATTCAAAAATCAGACTGCCAGAGATAGATAAAATTATCAAAACAAAAGAAACAAAAAAGATATTGTTATTAAATTAAACGAAATTGAATTTTTTTCCAAAATGTAAGATTAAATAATTTTGTGCAAAGATTCATGCTCAAAGAGTAAGAATGAAATTAGATAAATCTATGGAAATGAAACTGAAAATTACTACGGAACATAAATAAAAAAAAATGAGTTGTTAAACATGCTTTTGAAAAGTTATTTTTTTATTTTCTGAAAATGTGAAAATCAAAAAATAAATCAAGTAAATTAAAAATATAAATTACTTGGAACAGAACAAATTAGAATAGGAGTATTTCGAAGTGAAAATAAACTATATGAGTAAATGAACCGAAAGAATGTGTGCTCATTTATTCCTATGTAAATATGTACTTAGATTACATACTTGAGATGCACCTTCTTTTTGTTATTTTATTATTTGATTTAAATATTAATTTAATGTTATTTATGTTGTAAAACGATCAAAATATTGCATTTAAACCATTTTTGCTTGAAACAAGATTGCAGTTAAAGATGTTTGTGAAAGATCATTTTAAATTTTGTATGGAACCATGCATGCTTGATAAATGAATGTGCATGACATGTACTTGGAAAGTTACCTTCTGGGACAGGTGTCGAATATGGGTTTATAGAGAGTGTAGTTTTGCTTTTCCAAAACTACTTTTATTTTTCATGCATGACATTTTACTTGGCCAAGTAACTTAAGAACCATTGAAATAGATGGAATGAATTAGCTCTCTACCATATTCTAGTATTGAACTTGCTTGTTTCTTAAATGAATTAGAAAAATGAAAATGCTTGTAGATTTACTAGTTATACTAGGCACGCACCAAATTCCATCTTGCTTGTTGAGTGCTTTTTGCTAAGTGATTCGTGCAAGGTCAGGTATTCTTTGAATGACTAAGGAATTCAGAAGAAGCGTAAGCTTCAAGGTTGGACAGAAATAGCGCCTGATTCTTGTTCTCATCTTCACGTTTGAAGATATACTATTGGATTGAAGATCAAAGGAAGATTTCTTCATATATCTATTCTATTTATTTCTTTTATGATTATTGTAGAGCTTAAGGTGACATAATGCCTAAGTCTCGAATTGTAAACTTATGCTACAAATACTTTTGTATTATTATCAATGTCGTGTAAAATGACACGTGTATGAATTTAATTGGATGTATTTTAAATCTATTTGTAGACTTTAAGTCATTGTTTTGAAATCGTATGGATTTTATGAAGTCTAATGAATGAAGTTTCAACTTTTTTTTGAATCTAAATGAATTTATTTAAAGCATTGTCGATGTTTTGAATTAAAGAGTTTCGCTCTTTACATTAGTCTAGATCCTAATCAGATCATAGATAAACATTACTGATTAAATTTAATTATTGATGGTTGAGAATGTGCTAGAATGATAGTTGACCATTGAAAAAATCAAACCATTCGATGAACCCAATATAAAAAAATAAAAAATATATACTAAAAAATAAAATACTTTATACAAATAAAGAAAGAAAGAAATCAAATATTCTTTCTACGTTTCTACTAAAATCATATATCTCTTTATCTCTTCCACTCTACCTATCCCTCTCTATCTCCATATCTCTCTCTCATTCTATATTCATGATCCCTATCTATTTGTCTCACTCTTCCTTTCTTGCTCTATATTCATCTCTATCTCTATATTCCTCTCCTCCATCTCTAGAAATTTCTCACTCTCTCTACCCTTCCATCTCTCTCCCTATCTCTAGAGTTTCTCCCTCTCTCTATCTTATTCACTCCACCTCTCCTTCCATCTCTTCTACTATATATCTTTATCTTCATTTCTCGCTCAATCTTCCTCACTTATCTCTTTACCTCTTTATATCCATATCCTTCTCTATGTATATCTCCCTATCTATCTATCTATCTCCCTATCTCTTTATCTCTTTTCCTATCCCTCTCTATCTCTTTATATTACCCTCTATCTATATATATCTCTCCCTCTCCCTCTCTTCCCCCTCTTCTTATCTCTCCCTCTTCATCATCTTCTCTCTCTCCCTCCTCTACCTATCTCTCTCCCTTTCTCCCCCTCCCTCTCTCTATCTCTCCCCATCTCTCCCTCTATTGCTCCCTCCCTATCCCCCTATATATCTTTATATATCAACCTATCTCCCTTTATCTTCCCATATATCTCTATATCTATTTCTTTCTCTTCCCATTTATCTATCTCTTTATCTCTCTCCCTCTCCCCCTCTCTCTCTATCTTCTTATATATCTATCTTTATACCAATTTATCTTGCCATATATCTCTCCATCTCTCCCTCTTACTCTCCCTCTTTATCTCTTTATCTCTTCATAGCTATCTAACCTTGTCTATCTCTCCCCCTCTATCTCCCTATCTAGATCTATCTTTATTTCTCCATATCTCTCTCTACATCTATATCTATTTGTCTCCCTCTTCCTCTACCATTTTATATTCATGTCTACCACTATCTATTTGTCTCACTCTTCCTCTCTCACTCTACATTAATCTCTACCTTTATATTCCTCTCCCCCCTCCATCTCTAGAAATTTATCCCTCTCTCTACCCATCCATCTCTCTCCCTATCTCTCCCCCCTCCCTCTTCATAGACCTTAATTGTCTTCTTGATTCAAAGGTTTTCTTTCACTCATTTTAAAGACCTTTGTTGCACAAACATTATCAATTTATGAATGGCCAACCAATTGAACTCATATAATACACAAATTTATGCAGAAAATAGGCTTTAATTTTCCCTACTTGATATTCCACACCTCTTCAACATACCCATTGCACACCAATGTATGATTGCTAGTTGTATATGATATGTGATACAAATGAAAATGAAATCTAATTATTCAGTTTATAAAATAATAACATGCAGTTTCTCGTTATTGGATTATCTTTATGATCAATTTAAAAAATATTTTTGTGTGCAAGGGCAATAGTTAAATCATTGAAGGCTTACAAAAGTTTGAAAAAATGATTTGAACTATGAAGAAAAGGCTATGATGGTAACTTCTCTCTTGGGGTTACATCTATGCTCACATTTTAAGTCTAAGATACCGAGTTATAAAAGGAACCAATCTGAATAATTTGAGTTTCACAAATTGAAATTTGAAATAGATGATAATCTAATGAGTATCATTATTAAGTCAGCTTATCTGTAAAAAGACCAAACTGAACTTTAGAACAATATTATTATGGCAGGCAAAACACTGAAATATAAACAATAAGTAAAATGACAAGTTACGTAGTTTTCCCCGACTCAGTCTTTATAAATCATTTTCAGATCAAAAGTCTAATTGGTGTTGGAAGAAGTAAATTAATTATGTATGTCAGCATAGACTAGCCAACGAAGCATTACATTATGCCATCCAGCCACCCAGCACCGTCTTCAATCGACCCACGTTGTTCATGCATGCTCTCTCATCCATCTGCCATAAATATCTTAGCGAACACTATGCTACAGTGTACTTAGCATTTATTATTTATTTTCTTATAAATTCAATGGAAGAGCCTGTAATCACAACACTAGTTTTTCTAAGTTTTCGTATTTTATCTCTGTTTTGCATGTCTCATTCCTCCTTCAAATCGGTATCAGAGCTAGCGCTTATGAGGCAGAGCAAGACTTGGTTGTGCTTGTAGAATATCCATAACACATTCGCAGAAGATCAGTTGTTGCTGAAAGAAGATGCCAAAATCATAGATGATCAGAGGTTTGAGCCTTTGAATTGGTAAATAAATCATAGCATCTAAAATGTGAAGATCAGTTCTTGCCGAAAGAAGATTGTGGGTGTCAAGGAAAGAGAAAAAGAAGAGTTTGTAACAAACGTTGCCAAAAGACAAAAGAGTCATGAAGAGGTCAAAGTTCACAAGATCATGTGAAGAATTGTGACAGTTCACTATTTTTTTATGTCGAAGTTGTTTGCCGATTAGAAAGGAGGACATTACATAAGAAATAAGTAGCTAGTCATATGCTTGTTGTCGCCCCACTGTAAGAGAAGAAATCAAATGAGTTAAGCCGCTACTAAAGAAATTTTCCCACTAAAGAGGTTCGCAGTTTATATTTTTTTTAATGAAGCTGTTAAAATTGAAGTATAGTTAGATCTGCTGTAAGAGGGATCAATTTCCCAGTTACCAAGCAAGGAAGAATTTGGTTCACCGTTGTTAAGGATTTTAGCAACTGTGAAAGAAGATCTTGAAACTGTCAGTACAAAGGTGGATCACTAGTCTTTAGAGGTTAAGTCATAGTCCTGAAGGAACAATTAAAGTTGTTGGTCTGGAATAAATCATAGTGTTTTGAGTTGTCACAAAATAACTTTCGGAAAGAATATTCATAAAACGAGATCAATTTTTATTTTGTAATCTGCTGGGGAGAAACTATGGCTTGTTAAGTCAGCCCACATCAAAGGAGGTTGGTTTTTTTTGTCACCAAAGTCAAAGTGGTTGAGAAAGTACTAGCAATGAAGTGAAGAATATGCATGAAATTCAAAAAGTTGTAGTTTTGTGAAGTTTCCATAAGTCACCATCTCCAAGAAACAAAGGTAACTGCTATTTTGTTTATGAAAAGATTAATTGTGTGTTTGTCAGAGTGGTGTTAGAGAAGAAGACAAAGCGGGTAAGTAATCCATTTTTAATAGTGTTGTTCAAGAAAGAAGAAGGAAATTTGCAGAGATAGTTTGTAGATCATATCAGTACTTATTGCTGTCACAAAAACTATAATTCTTCAAAAAGTGTCCACAACAAGCAAGATGTCACTAGTGGTTAAAGAAGAAAGTCAACATAAATATATTTTTTAAAATTATTAACCATTTTTGAAGAAGTAAAGTTGTAATTCGAAAAGTCCCCACAAGAGGTAATGTATTGTTTGAAGATTTAGCTTTAAATTTGAAAGATGTTTTGAATAAGGAGAAAATCATATCAAAAGGAAGGTAAAGGTCAATTATATTGCAGCCAGAGGAAAGTATAGGCATACGAAGCCACAAAATCAATGATGAAAGGAACAAAGAGATACAAATTATTCTAGCAAAATCACAGTGAAGGTAAAGGTAAGGTGAGTTAAAATCTCTTGTTTCAATAGGAAAAGCTAGCAAAAGTGTTAAGAAGGGAAACAATAATTTCCAAGAAGAATTGATGAATGTTAAGAAATGTAATTCAAAATTGATAGAAAATTTAAAAGAATTTGGAAAAAATGGATATGAATATCTATGTGAAATTGATAATCTTGAGAAAGAATTAGAGAAAAATAAAGAATTGGAGGAAAGATTAAAATTATTTGATGAGATGAAAGAAAATATAAAGATGTTAGAAGAGGAAAATACTTTACAAAAGAACAAAATATCAAAATTGAAAGAAGAGAATGAATTTCTAAGGTCAAAACCATTAATATGTGACGTTTCATGTGGTACAAAAGACTTGTGTTGTTCCATTGATAAATCAGTTGGTTTGTGTGATATAGATGAAGTTGTCTTTGATGAACAATGTAACGATGAAGATAATATGTTTACAAATATTGTTAGATATGAAGAGAATAAGAGAACATATTTTGAAAATAATATTGGTTTGAAAATTATGAAGAAAATGGGTTATAAAGGTAAAGGATTGGGAAAATATAACAAAGGAATCAGAGAACCCATTAAATCAATTGTGAGGCCAAAGTATGAAGGCCTTAGATATGTTATAAGTAAAAAGAAAAATGATTTTGTAGATATCACAGGTTCAAGAAAAGAAGATAATGGAATGGAACGTAGCAATGTTCCCATTACAATGAGAAAGGACATAGGAAAAGAAATGTGTTGGGATCTACATCCATGTAGCATCTATAGTTTGAAGAACCATTATGAAAAGACATGTTGCAATAAAAAATGGAAGGACTCTATGATAGGTTGCATGAAAGTGGATTGTGAATAGAATTATAGATGAAGTTGGAAAAATATTGCAAGTATGTTCAACAATTTGTATAAGTAAAGTATTCATGTGTTGAAAAGGGATCAAGAAATTTCAAAGTTTTGAGAAAGGTGAAAGATATTGTCTTGAAAGACATCATGGACATTATAAAACTATAGTTAATAAGTGTGCAGAAAGGGCACAACTAAATTTCAAGTGATATGAAGATTAATTGAATGTGAAGGTCCATGAAGACACCAAGTTTAATTGTCATAATAAAAAATATGATGGAATTAAATTCTTGTAGCAAATTGTAGGCAATTCACTCAACTAATTGATCTATCATCTCTTTTTGACTCACGCACTCTTTCAGTTACATCCAATCAATCTAATCAATCAAATCGGCTAACTATCCAATCAATCTAATCAATCAAGTCACTTAACTATTTAATCAGATCCTCATACTCAATCTAGACCATTCAAATTCAAATCAATCTCAACCATCGAATCTATGAAGCTTCTATAAAAGAAGCTTTTTAATTCTATTTTTGGTAATCGCAATATTCAAAGTTTTATTGTCAAAATACTTACATGTTAATATTGTACAATCATGATATAAGGGCATTTGAGAAATTTTCAAGGAAAAGTTGAGAAGAATAATAGAGATGAGTCAAGCAAGCATGGGAATTAGGTGATATGGTTCTTGTTTAATTCAATTCATTTGTTGGATTGTATTTCAATATGGATTTTGGGATCTTAGCATGATCTAGGCAATTTGTGATTGCTATCATTGTTATGCTTTCTTTGCTCCTGGTTATTTTCCCTTATCATATTTCGTGAACCCAACGTATCATGATGATTGTCTTATATTTTTTAAATTTTCATGTCATTAGCTACCTCAAGGATGTCTTGGCAACAAGATTTAGAGGACCAATGATGTATCATGATGATTGTCTTATATTTTTGAAGCTTTCATGTCACTAGCCACCTCAAGGATGTATTGACAACATGATTTAGAGGATCAACGATGTTTCATGACATGTTTTCTTTGGATTGTTGTTTGTGGTTTGTCTCGAAAAAAAGACTGGGAACAATTGGGTTCCTAAGTATGAGTCACGGCAATCCTTTTCTATGACTATTTTCTTTTAGAAAAACCATGCCATTGCACACCATTGGTCTACATCATATCATGGTGTTTCTTGTCCATTTCAATGAACCACCCAATAATTATTAAAATGCAAACGCTTAGTATAATGACAACAAATCTTTCTTTCATGCTAACGTAGATCATCTTCAAGCTAACATTCTTCTTCCATCGCATCGGGATGGTGTACTATAACACACAAAAATCACCTGCATTCATTACAACATTAAGTAACATACATCTTACATCCATTTTGCATAAGGAAATAAAAAAATCAAAACATTATCATATACATTTACATAACATGATATATATAGATAACACAATGCATACAATGACTATATATCATAACTCACATGCATCTATTACATCACTGATCAAGTGAATCAGTCATAATTAAAATCATACATCATCACCATCAAATAAGAATGAATCATAAATGAATCATTAGTGGATCACATAAAAAAACACATCATATAAATCGTTGCCAAAAAAACATTGCATATATATATATATATATAAATGTGTCATAGTATAATATCCAAGATGTATATCAAAAAATGTAGCTCACAAGATCTATAATCATAATACAATTTCTATAATATATAAACATGTCCCTATGTTGAATTCCCACTACTCTAATTAGCAGAATGAAGAGGTTACTAATGGGGAGTGTTTGAAGATCGCTATGCGAATGAGGGCCTATCATAAGGTCCTAGCTTGCAAAGTTCTAGGACACCACAATTGCTCTAGGATCTATTGTGGGATCTACTATCAGATCTACTACTAAGCACCTGGGAAGCACTGGGAGCCCGTCTCTTAGGAGGTAGCTCAACCTCATATAATCCTTGTAGTATCTCTCCCACTCACCAGCCCAGACCAATTCTCAAGCCATATCCACTACTGGTCCACTGCAAAGAGTGGAGAACTCTAAAAACCTTTGCTCTATGTCCTACCTCTGCACCATCTCCTAATCCCACTCCAAATAAGCACTATCCCTTTCTAAATGTATCATATCTCACTCCATAGATACAACCCTAACCTGCTCCTTCATAGATGTTTCCCTCACCTCCAAATCAGCCAACTGTTGATCCATGAGACCCTCCTCCACCCACATGGGTCTCTCCCCCTCATCCACATCCCACTCCTCCATAACCTAGTCTCAGAACTCTCTCTCCTCATCTTCCATCTCCTCCTCTAGAAAGTCCACCACATCCTAGTATCTTGTTCGTAATAACTCCAAGGTGTCCCTAACTACCTCCTCTCCACCAATGGCCTCCTCCTCTCCCTCCCCCTCCCCCACATGGATGGGTGACAATACTCTACCTTGAACTCTACCACCTCATCGACCTCGTCGACCACCCCTCCCACCTCCTCTACCATCATCACCTCCACCTCTACCACCTTGACCACTTTGACCACCTTGACCACCCCGCCTACCTCCATGTTGACCTCGTGGGACTATACCTCGACGCTCTATAGGTGTTGGCTGATTAGGATATGTGTATGGCATAGGTCTATGTTGTGCCCACCAAGTATCATAAGCTACTATCATACCAACATCCGCTAGACCACCCCTCCATGCCCACTATACTAGCTATAGTGTGTCAATATCTACATCTATTATCACTATGGGAATCATGTTCCCCCATAGAGGAACCTCCTCCAAAGATCTAGAAAACTCAACTTAGTTGCACAACTCATCCTGAATCTCACTAAACTGCCAGAGCACTCCGTCTCGTAAGTCTCTCAATGATATGTACAACAACAAAGGTCCTCCCAATTAGATAAAATTTCTAATGATAGAAAGGAAAGTGTCATTCCTCATCCTGCCACTATGCACGGTACACGTATGGTCCCCAAATAAACTGCACAAGGGTATTAATCACATGCCTCCAATATCCAATATCTCGAACATGTGCCTATGTAATGGTCCTAACATACCAAAATACCTAGGGAGATCAATCATCTAGATGATGTACGATTGGTGGATGGAAAATAACAATGTGCTCCCATGTCCAGATTATCGATAAAGTAGTCCCATAGCTCATGGACTGTGCCTCCCTGTAAGTTATGTCATGCAAATGGAAGTACAACATCGCCAGTAGATAGGGTCCCTATGCATACACAACCTATCTCTCCAACATCCCTACAAACATCTCTCCCCAACCCATAGGAAACCCATGCCCTCGATGATCTGGTAGTATAATCCCAATGATAAGAGTACACAACACACAATCAATCCACTCATATCTCTTTGCAAGCACATGTCATCTAATCTCATAGTGTGTGATACCAAGGTCTCTAAAATCCTCATACACATAATATCAGGTGATCTCACTATAACCCCTCTGAGTATCATAGTGGACCCTCTCACCATTGATCAGTAATTTGAGTATCCTATACACATCCTCCAATGTAACTGTCGCCTCTTGTATGGGAAAATGGAAAGACAAAGTCTATGAATGCTATCTCTTAGCGAGTGTAGTGAGCATCCCTCAATTTTCTTGGATGTTGGGCATAAATGTCACATGGTGAAGTCCAAGACGCCATATCAAATGTTTCTCTACACTAGTCAACGGGTCCTTCAATTCGTAAGTGACTGGTCTAAATTCTTGAGTGTATATCAGATCCAAAATAACCTACAAATGCACACCATAATATCTTGCATCGAAAACACAAGACTAATAAATGTGCATCATTCAAAAGACAAACTCAATTTTAAACTTCAAGATTTCAAAAAAATTGATAGGAAGATGTGTCATTTTATTTAACAAATGCGGTGCATAATTACAAATGCATTTTTATCCCTAGCATATGTGACTTACTAAAGCACATGTGGTTCACAAACATGCAAATGTATTGATGCACAAAAACACACAAAGAAACCCTCACATATTTCCACAAATGCATTGTATTGCAAACATATGCATCACATATGAACAGATTTGCGGTGCACAAGAAGCGACACATATGAAAATAATAATTTATAAGCCTAGAAAAGCATAAAAATTAAAACTTCAAAAGTTGGGTTTGGGGTACATATCGACTTTCTTGTGTCAGCTGGCCATCGAAAGGTCTTGATGCGATATCCATGTTTCTTAGAGTAGGGAATGAGAGACATTTTGCAATAGGGCTCTGGAGGAAATTTACAATTTTGCAATCTTTAAGGGTGAACATGAATTCACTTTTTACCCAATTTCTATTTATACCTAGGGTTTTTAGGGTTTTCTTTCAACCCTAATATACCGGATGTACTTTTTGGATACTTCCAATGATCATTTCACATACTAAACCTCGTTGACACTAATTTCTTTCAACACCATCAAACTTCTGGCTATCTAATTACCTAATTAGGATAATTTCCATTTTTTTTTAATTTTTAAAAAAATTGTCAATTTTCCCAAGGGGGCATACATTTACCTATTTCATATAGGTGCATGACTGGGGCATGTTATTCTTCATTATTTGACACAAATTCCAAAATGAGATTATGTCAAAGAGGGGAAAAATGTAGACGATGAAAAATGGCTTAGACCTACAACTACATTTTTCATCATCAATTCAAGATACCCACAAAATGATTAAATGATTTAATTATAACTTAACATCATAATTCCTCTAATTAATTAAATAGTTTTAAACATTTAATTAATTCATTTCATTATTCTTCTAAAATTGATTAATTAATTAAATTACATTAATTTACTTTAATTACGTCGCTAATTAATTATAATCTCTTCTTTTGATTAATTAAATAAGTTTCCCAAATTTATTTAATTATGTCATTTAAATTAAATCTCATCTTCTTACTAATTAAATAAGTTTCCTAAATTTATTTAATTACACATTTAAATTAAATCATATTCTCCCTACATCTAATTAATTCATATTCTCCAACATTTAACTAAATACATGATTATTCATTTAATTAATTAATTCAATCTTCTTATTTAAAGTGCTTTCATAAATTGAATATCTTATTTTGATTATGGAATCACATACACACAACTTCTTCCACATAGAAAGGAATTAATTTTATAATTCATTCTTCTATTTGAGCACATGTATCCCATATTTTCAATTTAATATCTCGTGTATGATTCTCTCCATTCTTGACTAACACTGTCTCTCAATTCACTCACCTAACTGATCTGTCATCTCCTTTTGACTCACACACTCTTTCATATACATCCAATCAATCTAATCAATCAAATTAGCTAACTATCTAATCAATCTAATCAATCAAGTTACTTAACTATTCAATCAGATCCTCACACTCAATTTGGACCATTTGAATTCAAATAAATCTCGACCATCGAATTTGTGAAGCTTCTATAAAAGAAGATTTTTAGTTCTATTTATGGTGAACACAATTATCAAAGTTTTGTTGTCAAAATACTTATAGGCTAATATTGCACACACATGATCTCAAAGCATTTGAGCATTTCAAAGCAAATTTGAGAAGAATAATGGAGATGAGTCGAGCAAGCATGTGAATTAGGTGGTATGGTTTCTGTTTAATTGAATTTCTTTGTTGCATTGCATTTCATTATGGATTTGGGATCTTAGGATGATCTAGGCAATTTGTGATTGTTGTGATTGTTATGCTTTTATTGATCCTGGTTATTTTCCCTTTATCACAATAAGTGTTTAATTTTCCTTGAACTCCTGCGTTATTTGACATACTAATGGGCCTTGGCAACTTCCACTAAGTCAAGATTTACATAGAACAAGGGGTGTTTCCCCACATAGTGGTTTACTTGGCATTCCTTGGCCAATGCGAACAACTATTCTGACCTAAATGGTCATAGTATAATAAGGAAAATTCCTTTACACAATACCCTCTATGGGGTTGTATTTTACTTGGTACAAAACCCTAGAAGGGTATGGACACTTAGAATGAAACAATTGCTTTTCAAGGAAACAACTCAATTCACATTTCATTTGTCAAAAGAAAACAAGGATTCTATCTTTTAACTGCTTAGGCAATCTTGCAACTATGGCATTTAGTTGCATGCTCATTAATTGATTACTTTACATTCTTTATTGATGCTTCAAACTCTCACAAACAAGATTCATCTTAATATTCTTCACTTACTCATCTAAGAACTCATTAAAATAAAACATTGCATGCATGTAAGAAACTCACAACCAACCTTCAGTTCAATTTATTCTACTGTAAATAAAAGATCCTCACATTCCCCCTGAGGTTGTTTCCACATACCCAAATAAGGCAAGGAAAAACAAAGTATTAAACTCTTGTATGGTAAATACAGGGTTTGACTTCAAGAACTCTCCAAGAATGCAATGGTTCAACTTAGTTGACACAAAGAACAATTCATAAATCATTCAAAAAATAGAGGACTATCAAGTCTGCTCGTATTGAGCTACAATCACTATTTTTTTCTTGGAACTTTAGCAAATTATGATTTAAACAGATCAAGAATAGTACGGGTTACTCACCGCCCGGTAATATGGCTGAGTTCGATCTTTATGCTCTGCTCAAAGGAAACTTGGTTTTCCTCTTCTCTGTTCCTAGCAATGGCTATTTTACTTTCAACTAGTAACGTCTGTCCTCTTTTTCGACTGCTAAGCCTTTTATACACTAGCTGTTTACTATTACTACTTCACTTCCTACTCGCAGTGAGTTCTAAAAACAAGCACACAATGTTGTGCGTCCAATGCCAAAACGACTATAGAATAATGTGTGTCGAATTGGATCCCCCAATTCCTTTTTAAAATCCCCAAAATCATGTTCTCTTTCCCCCCCAAGACAAACCTAACTACCAATTAACTTTTATCCGCAAGACAAAACGATTCCCAAGATTAGTTACCCGATCCACAACAAGATTCATTAACCGCAACATTTAACAGTAATAGTGCTTGCCTTCATGACCATCATCTTTTTGTATTTAATATTAGTAAACATCAAGTAATAGTGCTTATAGACCACCGTGCAACACACACATATATATACGTGTTATTTCCAGCAAAATAAACCTATGCGTAAATTTATTTATACGTACATGAACGTATATGTATGTACGTTGACACGTGTCTTCGCTACACTCATATGCATCCATTTATATTTGCTTACCCATTCTCACGTCTATACATATATATCCTTTCACTTATCTATATTTAAATAGAGAGTTCATAATCCTACAAAAGCCACACCTAATGCAATGGACGAATGAGACTCGACTATCTAGGATCAACTCACCTCCAAGTGTGCTAGATATATCTCTAGATTTACTAAGTTTACCAAAACAATACTTGACTCACTCTAGTTCAGATGGCATTATTAGAGGATTCACAACTTCACCCTTCTCATAGATAATACTCCCTTCTTTCTTTTTGGAGGTGCTCAAATTGTTCCTACATTATTACTTAGGAAAACAATGGTAGTTAGCTTGGAAATATTATAGCATGTCCATATCGTTGCATTCACATTATCATTTTCTTTTAAAGAAAATAGATTCATTTCACAATATTTCATCCAACTCATAGCATAAGTGACCATCGTTATTCTATTGAATTATAAAACATAATATTGCATAATTTCATCATAATATGAGTAACTTTCAAGATCTTAAGATTCATAATATTAATTACTCAAAAGTAAAAAGTAGATTT
This sequence comes from Sequoiadendron giganteum, assembly GCA_007115665.2. Classification (NCBI taxonomy): domain Eukaryota; kingdom Viridiplantae; phylum Streptophyta; class Pinopsida; order Cupressales; family Cupressaceae; genus Sequoiadendron; species Sequoiadendron giganteum. Next base: position 173,519,291 of record CM021103.1, on the reverse strand, counting down.
TAACAATCTAGAGTGGGATGTAACACATTCAAGATTTGATAGGACACTGCACTCAAATATCAAATGAGTTGAGTAGTCATTAGCTTGAAACAACTCTAGATGATATTATTGCATATTTTTTAGTGTCTCTTTATCACCAAATCAAAATAAATTAAACTAAAATAGTGAAAATAGACAATATCGATCATATTTAAATTCTATGGACTCCTTAAGAGAAACAAATAAATCGAAAAAAAAAAAAAAACTTTTGGTATTGCTCTAAAAAATATTATTACACATCTTTTTAGTGTAACTTTGTGGCCTGCTTAAAACAAATTAAGCCTATAGAACAAAATAAACAATATCAATCATATTTAAATTTTAGGGACCTCCTTTTAAGAAACAAACAAATAAAGAAAATCCTTAGGTATGCTCCAGAAAAATATTATTACATATCTTTTTAGTATAACTTTTATGGCTGGCTTAAAACAAATTAAGCCCAAACAAACAAAACAGACAATATCAATCATATTTAAATTCTAGGGACCCCCTTCGAAGAAACAAACAAATAAAAAAAAAATCTTTAGGTATTCTCCAAAATATATAATTACATTTTTTTCATGTAACTTTATGGCCCGCTTAAAACAAATTAAGCCCAAACAAACAAAATAGACAATGTCAATCATATTCAAATTTTTCATCACACAATTAGGATAATTACCTACAATGAACTGTCTATTCAATTTGCATGTAGGAGTTGGTCAAGATTTTTCAAGACACCGCACTCAAATATCAAATGAGTTGAGTACTCATTATCTTGAAACAACTTCATATAATATTATTACATGCTCTTTTAGTGCCACTTTATCACTAGCTCAAAATAAATTAAACCAAAATTATCACAATAGATAATATCGATCATATTTAAATTCTAGGGATCCCACTAGAATAAACAAACAAACGAAAAGAAATCTTTAGATATGGTTCAAATAATATTATTGTGTCTTTTTAGTGTGACTTTATGACTGACTTAGAAAATGTTAAGCCAAAATAGACAATACCAATCATATTCAAATTGTATGTCAGATACTTGAGACTTTGAATCCCATTAAATCAAAATCAAATTGTCTATAGTGAAATGCCTTTTTAATTTGCATGTAAGAAATTATTGAAATTTGAGAGGAAACCATACTCAAATGTCAAATGAATTGAGTAGTCAATATTTTGAAACAACTGAAACTTTCCATTTAAATTAGATAAAACAATTTTAAATTAGAATCGTTGTACATGGTTGTAATAAGCTATTCAATAATATGACAATAATAGTCATTTTCAATGGCTATGGGTCCTTATTTTTACATGCAAATTGAATAAAATTACCTATAATAAAATGTTTATTCAATCTATATATGTAAAAATCTGTTCAAATTTGAGAGAAGACTACATTCAAATATCAGTATTTTTACATGCAAATTGAATAAAATTACCTATAATAAAATGCTTGTTCAATTTTATGTAAAAATTTGTTCACTACATTCAAATGTCAAATTAATTGAGTAGTCATTATTTCGAAACAACTCAAATTCTCAATCATTTGAGTAGTCATTATTTTGCAAAACTGAAACTCTCAATTTAAATAAGATAAAACAATTTTAATCTAAAATGCTTGCACATGACTGCAATAGATCATCCAACAATATGACAATAATAACCATTTTCAATACTTGTGAGGCGGGTCCCTATTTCCATCAAGAAAAAAAAACAACATGAACAAAATACAAGTACTCTAAGCATGCTCCAAATAATAACATGTGAATTTATATTGTATGCTTTTTCTCGCTCCACATATAGCTCCAAACAAATTAAACCAAAAGCCAAAACAATTTGCATGTACTATACTCAGTGGGGATTTGACAGGCACATCACTCAATTGTACTATTCCCATTGATTTGTCATTAGAATTAAATAGGCATTTCACTTGTAGACAATTCTATTAAGATTGGGATTCAAAGATTCTATGACATACAATTTGAATATGATTGATATTATCTGTTTTTTTTGTTTTAGCTTTTTATTTTAAATTTTCATAGTCAAAAACAAACAAAACAGACAATATCAAAAAAAAGATAAGAATTGTCTATAGTAAAATGACTATTTAATTTGCATGTAAAAATTTGTACAAGCCCAAAAAAAAGGGGTAGAATTCAGGCATTAAATACATGCTTTTGCACCTCTCAAATCATTCTTAGAATGGCTTCAATATCCTCTTTATGTCTCATTGTGAACTTTCTAGGCTTGAACAAGGCCAATAATCAGCTTAAGCTTTTAGCAAATGCATGCTCCAAATAATAACATGTGAATTCATATTGTACGCTTTTTCTCGTTCCACATACAACTCCAAACAAATTAAACCAAAAGACAAAACAATATCAATCGGAATAAAATTTGCATGTACTGCACTCAGTGGAGATGCCATTCGAATTAAATAGGCATTTCACTTTTAGACAATTCTATTCAGATTTTATGGGATTGAAAGATTCTATGACATACAATTTGAATATGAACAAACAAAACAGACAATTTCAAAAAAGAATTTGTCTACAATAAAATGACTATTTAATTTGCATGTAAAAATTTGTACAAGCCCAAAAAGAATGCGGTAGAATTCAGGCATTAAATACCCTGCTTTTGCACCTCTCAAATCATTCTTAGAATGGCTTCCATATCCCCTTTATGAGAATTGAAAATAAAATCTACTACATAATTTATGAGAATGTCACATTTTATTTGCATGTTTTTTTAGGTGGTGGATAAATTCAGGTGTTCCTCAATTAACATTCACTCACAATTGATATGTCAAATTTTATTTTTGGGTGACAGGAGGGAGTGTAGAACCAAAGAATTATGCTTTTAGAGTTGGATTTACACAAATTTGTTCAATTGTAACAATTATTGATGATATATATGATACATATGGGACATTGGACGAACTCAAACTATTCACAAATGCATTTAAAAGGTAAAAGTATAAATTTGAAATACCCATTAAATATTAAATGAAATAGTTAAATCAAGATATTTTTGTACAAAAAATTTTTTTAGTATTTGAGTGTCGGCACTAATTTTGTCTTCTCTTTTCGGTTAGATGGGATCCCTCTGCTATAGACTACCTTCCTAGATATATGAAAGTTGTGTTCATTCTGTTTTATAAAATCATGAATGAAATGTCACAAGAGGCAATCAAAATACAAAGACGAGACACACTTGATTATGCTAGAAAAACTATAAATAGTTATAAGTAAAGTGCTAACAAATTAATATTTATATTAACAATATAAAATAACATATATCTCTATTATATTTATTTAAAATATATCCATAGGTAAAAATTTCAATCATCTATCTAACTAATGTATGATCTTTTAGTAGATATATTTAAAATAGATGTAGATGATAGTGGAATAAGATAAAGGTACTCATAAATAATGCATTTGTAATGTAGTGGGATATTTTCTTTGATTCTTACATGCAAGAATCGAAGTGGCTACCTATTGGTTATATACCAACTTTTGAGGAGTATTTGGAGAATTCAATAATTAGCGGTGGTGTTTGAATAGTTATCTTGCAGCCTATTTTAACATTAGAAACACTTCTTCCGAAGAACCTTCTTTCAAAAATTGTTTTTCGTTCAAGCTTCAATGAGATTTTGGAACTCACCTTTCGAATAAGGAATGATATTAAGACTTGCAAGGTATGTGCAATAAGTAAAGCTACATTTCTATGTATTTTTTCTAAAATGTCTCATCTAGTTTAGGAGAGAGTTTTGAGTTAAAATTATAATGTTTTGAAATATATATTGAAGGTACTAGGGGTGAAGAAAATTCTTGTGTAAGATGTTATATGAGAGATAATCCTTAATCAACAGAAGAAGAAGCTTTGGGCTATGTTAATTCCTTACACAATGAATTATTGAAAGAACTAATTTGGGAGTATTTGAAAAAGGATAGTGTACCCATATACGCTAAAGATCACGCGATTTATTTGTCAAAATGTATTCAACTCTTTTGCAAAGAGAGAGATGGAACTAGTGTTGCCACTAAAGATATTAGAGACCATATCTTGAAAATAATGGTTCAACATGTTATAATGTAAATGTAGAGCCTTGTTGATTAGGTTGTGAGGTGTTAAGAACTATATTATGTAAGCTACAAATCCATGGTAGGACAAATATTGTAAGTTGCATTACCTCCTTACTATAAATTAATTATGTAGTAAGTGATGGTAGTAGGAATTTTATTTTATTAAATTTTCTACACTTTTATTTTTATTGATGTAATTAGTATGTCTCACTAAATGTTATGTATCAAAAATATTTTATTTTGGGTTATTAACATTAATAGGATATAAAATTTAATTTGACAATAGTGTGTATTTAGCATGAAAATTAATGAAAATTATTTGTATTAGTATCAATATTTCATATAAAAGGATTTCAATTTAACTAAAAACTATTTATACTCATTAATATCTTATAAAATCATAAAGTTGTGTGTAAAATATTTAATAATTGGATTATATTATCGTGATAGTAGAAATTACATAGTTATGCCCTTTATATTTATGTTTTTGGGCCCCCTCAATTAGAAGAGGCATCTTAATGAAATAAAATTTGTAAACTTAATAAACTATTTACACATATCTCTGATAAGAGAAATAAATGTAAAACAAGTATTTAGAATCTATAATTCAAAAGGATTTCAAATATTCCACAAGATAACACCATTTGTACCTTTTTTAAAATCCTTTTAAGTGGAAAAGCATTTCTATTGGAAAGATCCAATCTCCATAAGCACCCACACAACTCAATGTAGTATCTTAAGAACAACATTACAATACACTTTTTAAGTCTTTGTATAAGTATTTTAAAGCTTCAAGCACCCTTGTTGCATTTTCCCATGTACAAAAGTAAATGAGAACCATGTATTTACAAATCCCAATACATAATTTCATATATCCAACATAGTTATCCAACACATCAAAGGTTATAAAGGGAAACATCTAGCTTTATCCATCAGGCCAAAGGTTACACAAGGAAACATCAACAACTATTTAGATGCATTCTTTTAAATTAACACAATTTTTCACAAAATCACTAAGTGGTAATATACAAACCATTTTCCTCAAAATTATGAGCTCACTATACCATGAATTCAAAAATAAATATTTGGTATTATTTTTTAATATTAAATATTTTCCCAATTTGATATTAATATTAAATGTTTATCACAATATCTCATCTGCAAAATACATGTGTCCCTAATAATTCCTAAACAATGTTGTATCCACATCTCTAAGATACACCAAAATTATATATTTATTTTTTTGATATTAGAATTATTATACTTATCCACTTGGTATCCAACAAACCTTTCCCAACATAAGAGAGTGACTAGTTTACAAATGCCATATTATTACATAACTCATCTCATGACATCACCATATCTTGATCCAATTATTATTCACCCCTTGAGATTAATCTTAATCCATAAATCTCTTATTCATCACCTTGAGTTGTCTAAATGGGTGCTAACTTGATTGGTCAATTTCTTATACTTATGTTGATTGTGTATGCCATTGTGTTTTTTAAGTATGAACAATCATTCATTTTAGCTTATGTTTAAAAATCAACAAGAATAATCTAGGAGTTATTTAAGAGCATTTTTATGAAGCATTTGTGCGATAATTATATTAGTATTCTCTAAAGGAATATAACATCATACATCGTCATAGTTCTATTTCACACTTAATTATTATCATCAATCCTTGTTTAAAATGTATAAAATAAGTCCAAGTAGGGTTCTCACTAAATGGAGCAAGACTCTGACGATGTAACAAATTATGAACACTTCCTATTTAGATATGAAAAGATCTAATCAGAAAAAATTAGTAGTTATATATCTATTGGATTACTTCTATGAATTAGAGTTCAAATAAATATATGAAAGTCATGCTTGAGCATGTGGATATTAAATATGGATTCAAATAGGTGAACTAAAAATAAATATATTCAATTTAGAAATTATATGAGATTTATCTCAGAAAGCATAAAAAAATACTTGTATGATGAGTTGCTTCTTGGAATCTAGTTAGGTATAAAATACATAATTATGCTTAATTTTCATAACTAATTATCTTAATTTTATTGAGCTATTTTGATGATGATCTATTGTATTAATATTTTTTTGTGACAATTGAAAGTCTATTAGAGAATTTTAAAGGAAAATATGACCAATTTTTGAGATCATATAATGAATCACATAAATAAATATAAATAATTTTAAAGATATCTCATCCTTCAAACATTTCATTTCCCAAGGAGAATCCTTAGAAAATATAGATATTTAAAATGTTAGTGTCAACCACCTCCTAGGAGCGTAACCTACAAATAAATATTGATAAACAAGAGAAGCAACACAAGGCTATTTAATTGACAATATATAATAATGGTATGTTAATTGCGATGATGTATTTTCTATTGGGAACACAGACTAATCATTTAGCCGAATCCATTGGTGTTTTTCAAGTTATTGACATGGCTAATAGAATGAACTTTAAAAAGATACAGATTGAAGGTGACTCTAAAAACATCATTGACTGTCTCCTAGAAAATTCTGCCCCCTCATGGACTATTAAATTTTGGGTTAAAGAACCTATCACTATTTATCTAGATTCAACAAGGTGAGAATATCCCATGTCTATAGGGAGGCTAATAGTGTAGCCGACTCTTTTGCTAATGAGGGGGTTAAACTAAATAGGCAAGTGATGTGCCAGAATTGCAATGAGTTGGGTGCTAACATCAGAGACTTGATTGAATATGATATCACCCATGGGAAAGCCTCCACATTCAATGATGATTAAAAAGAATGAAGAAAAGTATTATGATGTCATTCAATGCTATGGCGAAGCCGTAACCACTATGATAGATGGTAGGAATTGGCATGCTTTGTGGGTACTTTGGTTTTGCTATGTGTTCGATGGATGTTTTCTACCGAAACTAGAACAAAAGCTTTGTGACCATGGGAGGAAATAGGAAAAGAGTGGAGCTGACAGGCTATGTGAAGAACAAGAAAACTTGAAGGTCTAGAAGCAAATTGAATGGGGAGGGTTGCAACCTTTTATTGATAAGCTCCATGGTCATGACCCCAATATTACTAATTATTTTTCTAAACATTGGAAGAATGGTGAATTTATACTCTCTAGGAGGAAGCCTAAGGTGGATGAGACACTTATTGGGGAAATAACAGGCCTTTTGACCAATGAAGTGAAGTTCTATTGAGATAGAAAGTTCTCAGATGAAACTATTTTTAGTTTCCCCAGGTCTGAGGAGGAAAGAAAGGAGTTGGTTAAAGTCTCCAATAGTTACTTTGATGCCGAGACGATAAAGAAGATTTGGTAGGATGTGCTCATAATTTTAATGGAATACATAACGTGGGATGGTAGATTTACAAGAGTCTACGACTACTCTTTCATCCTCCTCAATAATTTTCATCACAAAGTAAGGGTTTCTTTTCCTCATTACCAGCTATGTTCCTTGAATAATAGTATTGAGGAACATAGGAAAAATATTAAGAAGAACCATGTCCTGCATTCTAACCTAATTCAGCTTATCCATGAGCATTTTAAAAACATGTTGGCCATGTCTAACCCTTTATCACCCTCAACCTCAGAAGGTTATCAAACTGAGTCTAGCTTGCTTGAGGGAAAAAATGACTCAGATACTAAGTGGGTTGAGGAAGAAACTCCCCCTCCTAGTATGAAAAATAAGAAAACCCCTCAGGAAAAACCCTCAAAGAAAAAATATTGCCTTGTGATAACCCCTATTAGTACTCCTCAGGAGGAGAATGTAATTATGAAGGAGCCCCCTATTAAAAAAATGGTTTCTTATTCTGGGGAATCTCCAGATGAGAATTTTGCTACTCATAACACCATGGAGGATTCTTCTACCTCTTATCATGCTACTGATAGAGAGAATAGACCTAGATTCCCTAATGACCTCAACCTTAATGACCGCTACTTCAAGTCGGACCGGGGATTTCCTGATGACATACTAGCTATAACCAAAAATGGTACGGTTGGCTATTCCATAATCATGAAATGGGATTTCCATGAGATAAAGGACATCAACTTAAGAAACACGATGGTCAGTAGAAAGCTAGAGGTGATGGAAGCTAATTTGGCTTCTTAGAACTCTGTTGAGGCTTTATGGATTGTGAACAGAAGGTGGCGATGGTTGATTGCTTCCAAAGAATGGTTGATCTCAGAGAAAAACTAAAGAAGGAGAACAAGAACAAGAATGAGGTTAGGAACCTAGAAAATAAAATTAGCAAGGTCAGGGATACATTGAAAACCATCATAGAGAATAACCAAACAATTGTGAAGCATAACACTACAATCCTAAGTGCTATGGTGGAGAAAATGGGAAACAGCTAACAGGGGCCACTGAGTGTGGATCTAGATGTTGACAAGAACAAAGGTAAGAAGGAGCATTTTCGCCCTTCGAAGAGAACAAGAACCAATCTAAATAGAAAAGAGGATTCTTCGCCTTTAGAGATTCAGGACCCGAAGAAGGTGACCCGGGATATGTGCAACCTGGAAACTAAGGTTGTTGAGACTCTAAAGTTTCTTGGTTAGTTTTAGTTGTGCTTGTTGTTGGTTTCGTGTTGGCTCTTGGTCATTGGTTGTTGTCCCTTTTTACCTCTTTTTGTTTTGTAGCCTTCCTTTCTCTAGGTTCTCTAATGGTTTATTTTTATATGGCTTGTAAACTCTGTGGTTTCGAGTACCTGTAAAACCCATTTTTTCTTATATAAAAAACACAAGGATATTTAACCAAAGATGAAAATATTGAGATGAGATAATAAATTACATATTATACAATCCTTTTAAATGCATAAAATATGTGATGGGTGAACAACTACCCGATATGGGAAAAAACCACCTACATGATTAATCCTAAGTGAAAACTTAACACTACACTAGCAGGCCCCCTTAAGTAAAAACTTAGGGAGATTATTATGCAAACTAAAATGCAAGATGGGTCTTGGCTACAAGGCCATGTTAGGTACCCATTTACAATGTAAAATGCAAAAAAAGAAATCTCTCACAATTAGAGAAAAGGAGAAAATCCCCACAAGTAAAAACCCCTCTCCAAAAGAGAAAGGAAAAATAAGATGCATGGATGGAGGACTCAATAACACCCCCAAGGACTACATACATCATATATATACAATCAATATCCCCCCATAAGAGGGAAAGAGAGAGACTATGTATTCCCCCACAATTCCTCTGAAGAAAATCACACTCATATTCCAATTCAATCATCCCCTCTTAGCAGGAAATTAACACCTTCCAAACTAAAAATAAAGCCTCCAATTAATTTTTCCAACAATAGGAAAATGAAGAATAATTTGAAGTAAGGAAAATTTGAAATTTAATAACATTGAAAAGCTGGAAAAAAATCAGCAAATAAATGATCTCAAAACAACTCGAATGAAAACTCTTAATGGTGGAAGAAGGTGTAGGTTGAAGGCTCTGATACCATGTTGCTGTCAACCACATCCCAGGAGCACAACTTGCAAATAAATGTTCATAGACAAGAGAAGCAAAATAAATCTATTTCACCAAAAGATGAAAATATTGAGATGAGATGAGAAATTCCATAGTATACAAGCATTTTAAAGGCATGGAATATTTGATTAGTGAACAACTACCCAATACAAGAAAAAACCACCTACATGATAAACCCTCAGTGAGAACTTAACACTATACTAACATAAAAATACTCTACCAAAGATCAACGATTCCAATATTTTATAAAAGGTATCAAAGGAATACATATTAATGATTTTACATATCAAAGTATGTGAATATGTTCTCCTTAATTATATTGATTTTTTTAATGGTATAATCAATGTAACAAAATATAAAGTATGGTTGGAACATAATCATGATTAAATTGGAAATAAGAAATTATATCAACATATGTGGAACATAAACATGATGTTATAACAAGAATATATCTATGCCAAATACTATTATTGTTATATTTTATGTTTCAAAATATCAATTAAGAGGTGTGGTTTTATAACGTATGAGCATAGTTTATTCGTAATGTTCTCGCGGTTAGAAGAATGTACGTTTGACTATATTTATTAATTAATTGAAAATAAAAAAATGAATCCATTTAGTATTTTCAATTAATCAATAAATACAGTCGAATGTGTATTCTATTGGCTACATAAACGTCGACAAGTATATTCATATAAAGGATGACACATGCATGTAAAAAAAATAAAATTTAACATATGAAAAGTTAACATTATCCAAGCCCAAAAAAATATGTGGAATTCATGCATCTTTCACATTGCACACAAGAGAATTAGGGGCAAGGGTCCCATAGTGGCACACCCTATGCTTGGAGGTCCACATGGAGTGACACACAAACTAAATCCCTTAAAAAAATTTCCCATCACATCACCCTACCACTTCTAAATCTACCAATTTTTTTTTTTTTTTAAATTTCTATAACTTCACCACTTTTCACACACTAATTGGTCCACAATGTTCCTTACATGCACATTTTGTTGTTCACCTAATAGTTGAGTGGGTCCACCTCCTAAGATAGTACAAAGAAACAATGAGTTGGGTCAGACAAATGTTTGTCATATGAACACTTTGCCACCTCTAATGTTCAGTTGAGAGCATTAATTTCCCATATCCCCCTTCATTACCTCCACTAGGAAAATTGCCTTACGTTTCCCTCTATAGTTAGTAATCTTGACAAGCACACAATTCAAGGATCAACATTCACTCAATTCTCCAAATTCATGCATATGCTCCTCATTTTTATTCCTCTTATTTGTGTTTATTTTTGAGTCTTCATTTGGTTAGGCAACCATACATGTTTAGCTCTCCATGATTCATTGTTTGGCTCTACATGACTCATTGTTTGGCTCTACGCTGTTGAAAGATCCCTTTCTCTTTTAGGGGAGGATTTTTACCTCAATAGGCTTGTACCATTATCTTTCATTTCAATGGTATTCTTACATGCACTCATATTATTCTTTTCTTCATTGCACAAACTTTCAATATACAAATCTATCTTTATATATGATTGCTACTACAAAATATAGGAAGGGTTTCATTGGGTTTTATTTCATGTATAATCCTTCATGCACTTGTATTCATTTATTCTTCATTGCACAATTTTTTACTCTACATTTTGATTTTAATATTTTCTTTCTACTATGAAATATGAAAAAGGTTCCACTGGTTATCATTTTGACAATATTCTACCATGTACTTGTAATATTTTGTTTGTTATTGCACTATGATAAGGGTTTCACTAGTTTGACATTTATATTTGATTGTTACTACGAGATATGGAAAGGGTTTGATTGGTTCTCATTTTGAGTATTTTTTTCCATGCACTTCTATTTGTCTATTTGTCATTGCAAAAAAATTAACTTTGTAATTTTATTTCAATATTTTTTTGTTATTTCAAAATATGAAAATGGTTTCATGGTTTTAATTTTGAAGATATTCTACCATGCACTTGTATTATTCAGTTCTTCATTGCACAATAATTCACTTTTCAATTTTCTTTCTATATTACTTTGTTAGTACGAAATATGGAAAGGTCTTGACTAGTTCTCATTTAGAGGGTTCTCTAGCATGCACTTCTATTCATGTGTTCATCATTGCACAAACATTAATATTGAAATTTATTTTTAATATTTGTTTGTTATTCTGATATATCAAAATGGTTTCACTAGTTTTCATTTCGAAGATATTATGCCATACACTTGTATTATTTTGTTCTTCATTGCAAAATAATTCACTCTACAATTTCTGTTCTATATTTGATTTTTAGTACAAAATATGGAAAGGGTTTGAGCGGTTCTCATTTATAGGGCTTTATGTCATGCACTTATATTCATCATTGCACAAACATTAACTCTGTAATACTAAACAACATCCTTAATTTTTCAAGGGATTTTTAAATGAGCGGAGCAGGCAATGCTAGACAAGAATATCTTAGTTCATGTTAGCTAGTGCGAGGGAATCTTGGTGTCCCTATCGGCAAGAGTAGGGCTCTCAAAGATTATAAGGATTCATTCTGGTCTCTTTATGTCCCCTCTATGGTGGTACCTCCTCCTCTCAACTAGATTTTTTTTTTTCCAAAAGATGCCATTCAAAATGATGATACAGTCAAAGATGGGGTCCAATTGGTGCATTTTGAGGAAGGAAAATTTTTAAAAATATTGGAACCATCTTTGAACATAATGATTTCTAAAATGGAAAACTATTTGATTGGTAGGTTTTTAGGAAGAAGGCCAAACATTGAATGGGTTCACAAATGGGCTACTTCCAAATGGGTTGTTAAAGGCCCCTTCTTTATTTCTACACCCCCAAAAGGTTTATTTATTTTTTAACTTCAATCTTTGTGAGGTCTACCTAGTGAATCTCATGGGGGGTCAATGGTTCTTCCTACTTGGGTTTGTCTCTTGAGACTTCCATTGGAGTTCTAGGAAGAGGAAATCATCAGTGGTGTGGCCAACTCCTTTGTCAACTTCATTTCATTGGATTATATCACCAAGGAGCATTCCAAGATGGTTTTTTCTCACTTTTGTGTTATTATTGAGTTGAATAAGGTCCTCCCAACCTTGGTTATTTTAGAATCTACACTTTTCAAGTTCTCACAAACCATTGAATACATGAAAACTCTACTCGTTTATCTCAAAATTGTTCTTATTTTGGTCACCTTTTAGATGTTTTCCCTAAAGGTTTGCTCAAGCCCCATGTGGGTAAAAACAAGGTTGCAGCCTACCCTCCTGCCACTAGTTCTACGGGTCCCTTGGAGGAAAATTTATCTCCCCCACAACCTAGATCCACCCTAGCATCCCCCTTTCCCCCCTCTACTGTGAATTCTTTCTGTATCTTGTTGGCACCTCCTCCTCTCATATCGCTTTGTCTAGCTAAGTTGGTTTGCTTTGTCTTGTGCCCGATCTCGCCACTCCCCTCCCATGTGGCTAAATTCCCTAAAGGATTACTTTAATCTCACATACCTTGGATTCTTAGGATGTTCTTGAACTTTAGACTATTTTGATGTCTCTTCTATACTTTCACTAGTTTCTCCTTCCTCTTGATCTTCTTGATTCACCAAAATGATCTAAACTTGATTTGAAGTCTGACCTTTGTTTGTACTATCATTTTGATAATCAAAATCATATCCACAGGTTCTGGATGGTCTAGCAATGTTTTCATCAACCTTAATATTTTCACTTTCAACCATTTTCCTTAATGTCTTGTTGTAGCACCAGTAGGCCTTACTCTTAGTAGAATAGCCAAGAAATATGCCTTCATCACTCCTAGCATCAAAATTTCCTATGTCTTCATCTCTTCTAATATAGAATTTACTCCCAAATATTTTGAAGTATCTAATAGTAGGTTTATGACTAGACCATAGCTCAAAAGGGGTCTTACCAGTATCACCTTTGACTTGTACCCAGTTGAGGATATAAAAAAAATACTCACAACTTCTCCCCAATAAATATGAGGAACATTTCCTTATAGCATCATAGTCCTAGTAGAATCTAGAATTTTCCTTTTCTTACTTTCCACAAATCCATTTTTTTGAGGAGTCCATAGTGCAAATAATTGTCTCTTTATCCCATGCATTTCACAAAAAAGAATTAAACTCACCGAAAGTGAATTCACGACCTCTATCTAATCTTAGATACTTTATCTTTAGACCTATCTCTGTCTCAACCATAGCCTTAAAGATCTTGAACTTCTCTAGAGCTTCATATTTATCCCTTAAGAAATTAACCTACATCATCCTAGAGTAATCAATAATAAGCAACATGAAATACTTGTAACCTTGTAAACTTCTGGCTCTAGAAGGACCACACAATTCAATATGCACACACTCCAATAATTCATTTGAACAAAGTTGTTTTCTTTCCTAATTGGCATTCATTGCATATGGCATTAATAGGCTTTATCAACTTAGGAAGATCTCTCACTACCTAAGTATAAATTATCTTGATAATATTGTCAAAGTTTACATGACACATTCTCCTATGCCACAACCAACTTTCATCAACTTGAGAAATCAAACAAATTTTACTAGCATCATTAAAGTGAAAGATGTGACCTTTTATTTTTGTACCTGAAGCAATCACATTTCCAAAATTTCCCAATATTCTACACTTTCCATCTTGGAATTAAAGATTATATCCCTTGTCAACCATTTGTCCGAAAATCAAAATATTATGCTTCAAACCTTCAACGTATAGGAAATCATCATTATTATGCTTACCATCAAAAGAAATACATCCTCTGGCACATATTATACCACCACTATTATCGCCAAATCTTACAACACCACCATCATAATTTTTGAGCCTTAAAATTTTTATTTTATCACCTATCATGTGATGAGAGGATCCATTGTCAATTACCCATTCATCCTTCTCTTACACTCGAGCAACTAGGGATTTATCCACATTTGTACAACTAGCAGATTCAGTAGATGCATGATTATTTTACTTGATAGCAATAAACACAAACTCATATTCACTTACATTCCCTTTATTAGATTCGTCATTTTTCACATATTCATTAGCAGCATAATAACACTTTCTCTAAAATTTAGGCTTGTTATGTGTTGGCTTAGGGACTCTTTCTGGACACCTTGATGCAAAATGACCTATCTTAAATTACAAGAAAAATATTCAATAGGAAAATTCCCTTTATACTTAGGTTCTCCTCTAAATTCCCTTTTGACAATAAGTGCTTCAAGCTCATTTAGCTCTCTTTCTTCTTCTTCAATCTCTCATTTCTTCCTCATACTTGAATACCTTTGTAGAAGAAATTTCACCTGGATGATAACTTTGCTTGTCTCTCCCAGAAGTAGTAGCTTCAAATGTAGATTCTATCTTAGGAAGGGCATCACCGAATTCACTCAACTGAAAAGCATTAAGTTTACCAATCAACATATCTTTGGTTACATTTGTGACATTCTGAATCTCATCAATTGATAGTTGTAGCTTTGACTTTGTATGCAACAGGCAAGGATCTAAGCACTTTAGAAACAATATTTGTTTCTTTCAATTGTTTGCCAACACATCTGATACCACACACAAGTTCATTCACTCTTTGCATGAAAGTAGTAATATTCTCATCATCACCCATTCTCAATATTTTATATTTCCCCTTCAGACTTTGTAGCTTAGTAATCTGCACATTAGCATCATTTTCATATAAAGTTTCCAACTTTTTCCAAATCTCATAAGCAGTCTTTAGATCCATTACATTCCTCGTCTTAGAATCAGTCAAAGCACTCAACAATGCTTCCTTAGCCCTGATATTGTATTCAACATCCCTAATATCAACAGTATTATTAGGACCATTTTGAAGCATAAAATACCTATTTCTTGTAATGCTCTTGTAGGATTCACCAATGCATCTCAGATGACACTCCATTCGAGTCTTCCATAGATAATAATTTATTCCATAAAATCTTGGACTATCCTTCTTATATGTCTCCATCTGAGATCACTTCAAGTTGTTAAACTTCTTCCAAGGAACTTGCTCTGATACCAATTTTTGGTAACACAAGGGTAGACAACTGAGAGGGGGGTGAATCATTTGACATAGAATTTCAAAATTATTAAATGTATTAACCCCTATTCTCATATTTGATCAATAACCATGAAAGAATGAATCAACAACACATCAAAAAAATACATAACACAAAGATTTTTACGTGGAAACCCTGTTAGGGGAAAAACCACGATGGAGATCAGTCCACAAGTTTATAGCCTATTCAAATTATGAGAAGAATAAATGGGGAATGCACATGCATTTAGGAACACTTCCTAGAGTTCACTGCTCAAATATAAAGGAAGACTCACTATCTTACAAAAAAAATCGAACTACAACCATCCAAATTTTGAACTGAGAAAGTAGTGTATGCTAATGCTTGATTACAATTTCAATTAATCCCATGAACACTTCTTCACTCTTCTTCACTCTTCTTTACACTCTTATCTACCTTCAAATGATCTAAACCATATTCACACATAACACTTGCACACTTCCCACACTTCACTTTATGCATGTCTCAAATGAGATGGGTATGTGTAGGATCATCATGGAAAAAATAGGCCCTTTAGTGGTGATAAAATTCAAAAAAGTCAGAGTTAGGAAACTTGACATAGAAATTTGAATAAGTTATCTATATTATTTCAAAATATGTAATATATAATCTATAGAAAATTGAATGCAGTTTCTAAACTACAAGGTTTATTTTTATATTTTTAAAATATATTTGGTGAAAATTTCAAATTTCAATGCAGTAGTACTTAAATTTCAAGGAAAAAATAAGAAGTAGGTGTCTATCTAACCACCCTAACCACAATAAAATTATAATGTTTTTTTATAATATTTTAGATATGAGTAGAGGACTCATGTCTGGATGTGATGCATTTTTTATAGTTTTTTTCCAAGTAAATAATTAATTATGAATTTCTATTACAAATTAAAAAAAATATAAATCCTCATATGTCTAAACACCTTAACTTGGTCAAAACTTCAGGACTTATTTTTTATTTTTATAATCCTATAGTATGCTAAGCATAGAATGTGACATATTTTAGATTCAAAAAATATGATGCTGTTTGAAAGTTATAGATGTTTTTTAGTCAGCTTATCAATCAGGACTTTAGTCATAATTTAAACAGAAAATGAATAATAATTATTTATTAAATTCAAAGTAAAGCATAATTTATATGGGTGGAAAGCTAAGAATATCTTTTCAAAAACTTTTTCATTTCATCAATTTTGGGTAAAAAGTAGTCGTCAACCACATGGGCCATCATATCACTTACATATCACCACTTTTTGGCCCATCATGATCTTGCACATACTTAGATAAGCAATCGCTCATATATATCCACAACAAGAAATTACATTGTTACATGGTGGCTTCAACAAAATAATAAAATGAAATCAAACTATCGACCCAAAACAATAAAGATTATTAATACGAATCAACCAAAGTCATCCACAACATAGTAGAGACCCAAAACAATATCCTCAAACATAAAATTCCTTCAACTATTATTCCTCAAAGATCCACAACATGCTACAATCACTTTGTCACCCATGAACATGAAAAACATGAACATACAAGAAAAAATCATTGATCACGAGAACAAAGATCAATGTGGATGTGTAATACAGATAGAGCACAATCTAGAAACATCCATGAACACCATAGGAGCATTTGTAACAACTTAGATTACTATAATCACATTATCTTCTTCCAAGAACACCAGCTACAGTAACAAAATAACTGTCGAAACACAAAAACTTTTAACTTTTTGAAATATTCATTTGAACCTTTGAAACTTTTGATGGATAAACTAGATAGGCTTTTCAACAAAACATGTAATTTTCAACTTCTCACCATCAATATACTGAACTTTCCATGATACTGATCTTCATTGCTTCACAGACAACTTGCAACATATTTTATTACAATTTTATCAATATCCTTGACATAGATAGCCTTAAAGATATTAATGCTAATAGTGTTGACATCAATCACAACCACATATTAGGAACATGACCACAACATCCAAAAATACATATCATGATATAATGAGGCCAAAATCACTAGCCCCAATGCAAAAAGTTTCCTCATGTAGAGCATTTGATGTCATGTCAAGCCCCATCTTGGGCCGAATCCTCCACTCCATCGATCTAGAGTGACCAAACCAACAATGATGGCTATAAATATCCATCTAAAAGTGGGCACTGAACCTCTATACATCTGAAGGTCGATCTGTGAAGTGAATTGAATGATGTCCTCAATCTCCATCACCTCATGGCATGCATCATCACTAGCATTGACATTATATATCACATGCTCACCATGTATCAAAAAATGTAGAATCTTCCATACATCCTATAATGTCACTGTCACCTCGTTTGTAGGAAGCTGGAATGGTGAAGTCTCACTATTCCATCACTCACACAACATGGTCATCATAGCAAGATGTTTCCAGACAACAAGAATGTATGCAACATACCACAAGCCAATCTCCCCAATTGCTCCTGGTTCAACTTAGATAAATCACCAAGTCTCTCCAAAACTATGAGTTGGTGCTCATGAGACATCAAGGGTGGAATCACCTCCTACACCCATGAAGCCCACAACATCAAAATTTGAAAAAAATTGACTCGGTTTGGAATTTTCAGCTCCAAAATTATGATAGCATCGCTATTTACAATAGTGTCAGTATATTTTAAATTACAATTTGTAGTACCCAAAGGAATTTAAATTGAAAATCACAAATCACATCACCAGAAAAATATGCATTGTGATTTAAACTTTGGAAACCCTAACCCTAATTTTTAAATCAAGAAGTGTGTCACTATACACAAATGCATTACAATTTAAAATTGGAAACCCTAATTCTAAATTGTGAATTGCATTGCAATATACATATGTGTCACTAAAATTCAATTTAGCATTGTTGATTCTCAAATGGGCATTGCTATATAGTGACGTTGCCAAAGTTTAAATTTTAAAACATAATAAATGCATCAAAAAGTCAAATTTCAAATCAAGCTTCAGATCCCATACTGGTGATCTTGTAGCTAGAAGCCATTGGTACTCTCGAACTCAGTCGAAAATGTGTCATGGGAGCATACATTGCACCATCTCGCCAGAGGGGAAGAGCTCAAAAAATAAAGAATTTGTAAGGTGTGAATGCACAAATTAATTGAGAGTGACCCTTCTTAGCTTATTTATGCATCAAAATTAGGCATTTTTTCCTTAATTTAACCATCAAGCTAGGGTTTATCATCATTTTCACCAATTTTTCCAATTGGAATCTTATTTTGCATCATTTTTTGGCATTCTTGGTATGATTCTTGCATCTTGAAGTCTATTTGGACTCGTGGGCAGTTTTTCATCTTTATTAAGAAATCAACCCAAAATTCAATTTTTTTCCTCAATTTCTCAAGGGGGCAGCGGATCAGCTCAATGCTTCCACTAGGGCATCTTAAATATATATATATTTTAATTTAAGCAGTATTTTTGAAACTGAAGAACATCAGTCTTTGAACCGAAGCAATAGGTACCTCACATCAAAGAGAGGCAAAATTTAGACACTAAAAAAAAATATTGAATGATATCATGCACTTGAATCAGGTATACTAACATCATGTTTCCTCTTAAATTCCATCATCTTTTCACTTAATTGATTAAATTAGCCTAGATGTTTAATTAATTACGGCATTCACATCTATTAACCTAATTCATCAAATCGGGTTAATTCACCCCCTTTCATGCTAACATTTCATCTCATTAAATTAAATAAATCAAATTATTTGATTTAATTCCCTTAGTATTCTTATTTAATTAGATAACCCTAAGTTATTTAATCAAATTTCATTCCACCTTTCCCCCATTCATGAAATCATTTAATTTAATAAATACCACTTTATTCTTCTAATTGTCCTAATTACATGATTAAAACCTTGTTTAATTAGAAATTATATAATTAATCCAATTCCTCCCACTTGTAAGGGAATATTCCATCCCCTAATGCACAATTAAACTTTGTTTTAATTAGCAAAATATCCTTTTTCCTCACCCATGAATATTCCAAAGAATATTATTTCTTCTCCAATCATTTTTAAGAAAGGGAATATTCTCACAAAGCTTCATGTGCAAGATAGCTTGACACCTCTTGTGTAAGTTAACTTTTGACCTCTTATATAGGCCAAAAGCTTTCTTGTTTGGAAGCAATAAGAACCATTGATTAAATATCATCTTCCATTCTCACTCATTGATGAGAATCCATGATCCATGCCTCCATTTTCTTCCATCCTTGACCATTGATTAGCTTTTTAAATCTCAACCCTCAATTTCTTATTTGTTTTCTTATAAATATGTCACTATTTAGAGACAAATGGATCCATATCTCAACATCAAAATTATGGTTTTGAAATCACTCACACTCACACTCATACTTTGCATACATTTAGCATATTTTAGTTTAAATTAATTTCATAATATCCCAACTTCCATTAATGTTTCCATAGTACATCCATTTAGCTAATTAGAGAACTAGGGTTTGAATATTTTTAGTTTAAATATCATTTATATTAGCTTAGCAATTGCATATATAAATCATTTAACCTAAAATCATGTTAGAGTAGCTTTTGCATCATACTCATTTAGGATAAATCATGTTTTTGTTCACATATCACAACCCTTTCCTCGATTCTCTTCAATATAATCGATTGAAACAAGACCATTGATACATAATTTTAGGAAAGGTTTGTTGTTCCACATCAACACGGCACAAATTCTAAAACAAGATAGTTTTTGGATGGGTTAGACTAGACATTAAACACTTTCATAGTTTGTAATGCCCCACCTCGTAACCCTAGAGGAAGTTGCAACAACTATGGAAGGATACAATTTTTATTTTTTAAGTGCATTATTAACATGGAAGGTGCACTAACTACCACAACAACCTCTAAGACAAAGGTTACATCTAAAAACCATAACACATACATTACTCACATATAGTATTTAATTAATTACTAACAAGAATTAAAGTACATAGATTCAAAGCATTAAACATTACATCAAATAGAATAAAAATACATTAAGATCATGATTACATTAATTTATAAATAAGGTTACAATACTCATTCCCAGAATGAGGAATATCGTACATAAGAGTTACAAGGTTACATGAGACCTCTTCGAACAAAATTGAGGAGTAAATTAAATACAAATGTCAACTAATATATTACATCTAAAGAAAGGATCATATCTGTCGGTACCACCACGAGCTCTCTAACTAGAAGTCCTTTTCATCACAAACATAAGAAAGGGGACTCAACGGAGTATGGTGAACGTTCCTCCCAACCAACTGGTACCTGAAGGCCCACCCCTTGTGCTAGGAGACAGTAACAAGGATCTAAGACCAAAATCTACTACCTCTAGACACAGCCTAATACATATCTAAACTTAAAAAACACAAGAGGGTATGTGCAAGATCATGATGGACCAAAAAGTGGCGATATGTAAGCCATATGATGGCCCATGTGGCTAACAACTTTCTTTTTACCCAAAATTGATGAAATGAAAAGGGTTTTTAGAGGAGATTCTCAACTTTCCACCAATATAAATTATGCTTTACTTTGAATTTAATAGATAATTATTATTCATTTTCTATTAGAATTATGAATAAAGTCCTAATTGATAGGCTGATTGAAAAACATCTATAACTTTCAAATGGTGTCACATTTTTTGAATCTGAAACATGCATCACATTCTATGTTTTGTATAATATAGGATTAAAAAAGATAAAATTGAATTTCATGAATTTTTGACCAAGTTAAGGTGGTTAGACGAACGAGCTTTTATATTTTTTAAAATTTGTAATAAAAAGATCATAATTAATTATTTACTTTGAAACAAATTATACAAAAATATGCATTACACTGGGACATGAGTCCTCTACTTATATCTAAAATATTATAAAAAAATATTATCATTTTATTGTTGTCAGGGTGGTCAGACAGGCACCTACTTCTTATTTTTACCCTAAAATTTAAATACTACTACATTGAAATTTCAAATTTTCACCAAATAGATTTTTTTTTTTTTAAAATAAAGGTCTAGTAATTTAGAGACTACATTAAATTTTCTATAGATTCTATTTTTATATTTTTTTGAAATAATATAGATAACTTATTCAATTTTTTACGTCAAGTTGTCTGACTCTGATTTTCTGCCTTTTTAGTGCCACTTAAGGGCTTGTTTTTTCCATGATGATCCTGCACATACCCTAGAACAACACTAAATTAAAGGATACAATGCTAGTGGAGTAAAATAACTAGTTACACCAATGAACCATACATACTGCTAACCTACGAGATGTTTCATCGCAAAGGTGCATGGGTACCCGACAGATATTTGTAGACCCTGACCCCCATCGAGAATCACTCTCCTACTGCCAAAATGTGGAACAAAACCACTCCAAACTTAGGAGGAAACAAATAATAAAATCCGCTCCATACAAGGAGGGAAAAAATCCCCGTTCGTGGAAACTGGGTAACCCACTAAACATATCAAACACATTATTGCAAGGAATTAAAATGGCCTAACACTACAATATGACAACTCCAAAAACTCAAGATTCTATTGGAAGACTTACAAATTATTGACTACTACTTCTAATTCAATTAACCCAAAATGTTGTAGACAAAAAGACATTCTTAAAGCAATATATACCGGAAAAAATCTATCCTTCTATCCTTTTGATTTACTAAATCCAATTTCATTACAAGAATTCTAATAATACACTTTCCCCAAATCCTCTAATTTAAATCAATTTTCATTTCAAAACCATACGGAATCAAATCTATTTACTTAAATCAATTTACAATTTTCAACTTATTCAAAAATCAATTCCCTCTTCAAAATTATTTCCTTAAGATAAACTAATCATACATTTAATGTATGCACCCATTTTACAAGAATCATTATCCAATTTGACTATTTTAAATACAATTTCTCCCTTTTTACATCATTTTTATCTGACAACATTTTAATTGTGCATTTGCATGCACTTTTAGAATAAAATATTCATTTTAAAAAATAATATAAATATATATTAATTATATATAATTGTATATATAATTATATATATTAATATACTATTTGAATATCTCAAAATTAAATTACAATTTCTTACAATAATTATTACAGAAATAAATCTTAAAATACATAAATATATATATTTATATATTTATACTAGTGTATATTTAATATATATTTATAATGCATATCATAAAAGTAAGCTAATTAAAATACAACGTAGTCTGAAGTTGTTTAAGGTGGATGAATATTGCTATAAGCAAGCGCCGACCCTAGCCATATTGTGCAAGCCACAAACGACTTCACACACTTGGGAGGGAACACAGATTAGGAGGGGAGATAGCACTGTCTCCAACTCTGACTCATTTTCATAGGGGGTAGCCCAATGCTCCCCCCCAAACACTAATAAAAAACATTGCATTACCAATGGAAATTTGCATGACTGTCCATAAATGAAAATTGTCATACATTTTATCTTTACAATTTTTCTAAATATTCATTTTAAAGAAATTTCACAAGTATTATTTATATATATAAAAGAGTATATATACATATGCATATATAAGTATATATATATATATATATGTTACTGAAAATTGATTGTGCAAGTGCTACCTGAAGGCCCACCCCCGTGTTAGGAGACAATAATAAGGATCCAAGACCAAAACCTACTACCTATAGACAGAGGCTAACATATCTAAACTTAGAAAATACAAGAATAACACTAACTCAAAGGATAAAATGCTACCAGAGTAAAATAACTAGTTACACCAATGAACCATACATACTGCTAACCTAGGAAATATGTCACCACAAAGGTGCATAGGTTACTCGATAGATCTTCCCAGATCCTGACCCCCATCGAGAATCACTCTCCTACTACCAACACATGGAACAAAACCACACCAAACTTAGGAGGAAACAAATAAAAAAATCCACTCCATACAAGGAGGGAAAACATCCTTGTTTGTGGAAATTGAGTAACTCACTGAACGCAAAAAATGCACTCCCCAAGGGAGTTAAAATGGCCTAACATTACAATATGAAAACCCCAAATCTAAAGCTTCTACTAGAAGACTTCCAAATTATTGACTACTACTTCTAATTCAATTAACCCAAAATGGTATAGAAGAAAACACATTCTTAAGGAAATATAAACTAGAACAAATCTATCCTTCTATCCTTATAATTTACTAAATCCAATTTCATTACAAGAATTTTAATAATACACATTCCCCAAATCCTCTAATTTAAATCAATTTTCATTTCCAAACCATACAGAACTCAAATCTATTTACTTAAATCAATTTACCATTTTCAACTTATTCAGAAATCAATTCCCTCTTCAAAATTATTTCCTTAAGGTAAATTAATCATACATTTAATGTATGCACCCATTTTACAAGAATCATTATCCAATTCAACTATTTTAAATACAATTTATCCCTTTTACATCATTTCTATCTGAAGACATTTTAATTATGCATTTGCATGCACTTTTAGAATAAAATATTCATTTAAACAAATGTAAATATATATAAATTATATATTTACAATTTATATATAATTATATATTAATATACTATTTAAATATCTCAAAATTAAATTATAATTTCTTAAAATACATAAATATATATATATATATACATACATACATACATATATATATAAATATAAATGAGTATATATTTATATATATATATATACTTATGTATATCTAATATATATATAACACATATAATAAAAGTAAGCTAATTAAAACATAGCATAGTCTGAAGTTGTTTAAGGAAGTTGAATATTTCTATAACCAAATGCTGACCCTAGTCGTATTGTGCAAGCCATAATCCACTTCCCACAGTTGGGAGGGCACGACGATTAGGAGGGGAGGCAGCACTGCCACCAATGCCAACTCCTTTTCATAGGGGGCGATGAATGGGGTAGACCAACACTTCCCTCTCAACACTAATAAAAAGCTTTACATTACCAATGGAAATTCAGGTGTCTGTTCATAAATGAAAAATCACCATACATTTTGTCTTTACAATTTTTTTAAATACACATTTTGAATAAATTTCACAGGAAGTATTTTTTATATATAAAATAATATATATACATATTTATATATATATAAGTATATATATATGTATATTACATATATATGTACATATATAAGTATATATGTAGAAATTAACTATAAAGATTATTCTAGTTGGGCAATCAATTTTCACAAATTTTTTTCTACAGAAAATATATTCATGACTCTTCTAGAGAAGCAAATTGTGCAAAACTTTCAACAGAAGGATTTCTCAAGATTCATCTCAAAGGATTTCCTATTTCATTTTCAGATACAAAGATTAAGGAAGATTATCTGTAATTATTCTACAACAACATATCTAATAGTAAATTCTCTATAGGAAATTTCTTACCCAATTTGATAAAAATATCCCAAAAGACAACTTAAAGAGGAAATTTAAAACATGAAGTATTTCATATATGACAATTACAATTTGAAAATAAAACTCAAACTTAAAATATTGCACCAACAATATTTTCCAGAGAAAGATCCAAATTAAAAAGCCATTCAATATAAAACCTACAAAAATTAAAGAAGGAACCTGTAGTCCAATGCCTGTGAATTTTTAAATTTAAGCAGCACCTTTTTTCCTAGATAAACAATAGCTTCCTTTATAAGAATACAATTTCCTGGACACAACAACTTTCCCAAGAGTAACTCTTCTAAAATTTCAAGAACACAAAACTTCTTTCTATAGTAATTCTTCAAAAGTTTCCAGAACACATGCAAATCACAAAAGACTCTTCTTTTCAATCTTTTCCCCAACACCCAAATATCCTTCATGCTTCTTTCGTGAATAAGCTTCTCTCTTCTTCCATTAAAGCCATAATTTTCTCCCTTCGAATAAATTTCCAACAACCTCATAAATTCTTCAACACATGTTAAAACTCAAAAAATATCTTTAACAACCAATTTGCATAAAATCCTCCAGATATTTAAAATTGAAAATATTAAATAATTTTAAAATATTTACCATTTAAAATTTAACTTAATTAAACTAATTTAATTAATTAATAAATAATATAATCCTAATATTAGACTATTTACCAATTAAAATTAATTAATTAATTAATTCACCACTTGTATCATTAAAAAAAAGATCAATTTAATAATCATATTAAATAATTAAATCCATTAAATTCTCTTTTCAAACTTTTCAACATAATAATTCAAAGCAAAAATTTTACTAACAAAACTGACTAGACCCGACAACACATTGAGACCAGGGTAAGGGATTGACACAAGAATCCTAGCTACTATCTCCCAATCAACATTTTAACTGGGCAATGGAAACGCTCAAACCTGTGAAGCCAGGTAGAGTCGGTGTCATGTACTTGCAAACTTGTAAACAAGGCATATATATAGAAAATGCATATATACATCATAATATAATACACCATGAAGAGGGAATCATGAAATCGCAGGGTGCTTGCAATAAAGTGATGCAAGTCCTTCCCCTTCACCAGTACACTATCACGAAACTGACAATTCTAACATATTTAACCTACTCATGTTCAAAAAAGTTTGAGTCATAAGTTTGAAAAGACAATTCTAATGATTCTCAATCCAAGAGTGGAAAAGTCAATAAGAATAAGAAATTGAGTCATGGGTTTGAAAAGATAAATTTTGAATGTTATTATTGCCATAAGTTTGGTCATTATGCAAGTGAGTGCTAGAAAAGACAATGTAATTAGTCCAAGAAAAGCTAGAATGTGGTTGATGAAAAAGTAGTTGAAAGCAATCAACAAAAGGCCTTCATCATGTGCACCATTTATGAGCAAGGCAATGATGAGGTATGGTTTTTAGATGGTGGGTGTAGCAATCACATGAGTTTTAATGAGAGTTTATTTTCTTTCATTGATAAAAATGTCAAGTTTGTTCAAAATAAAAATGGACAAAAATGAAATAGTTTTAGTTGTGGGAAAAGGGTCTATTATGTTTCACACAAAGCAAGGTGAGAAGAAGGAGATTGAAAATGTATATTTTTCTCCTGGTATAAAGAAAAATCTGATGAGTATTAAACAACTGATCCAAAAAGGATACAAAGTGTTGATGGAAAAGGGTGAATACATTATTTATGATAAGGAGGGTTCAAGTAAAAAAATAATTGCAGGATTGCCAATGTCAAGGAATAGAATGTTTCCCTTGAGTCTAGAGAGGTTTTTCTTAGCTCATTCCACTACTGCAAGCCCCAAGCATTGAAAATGTACAGTATTACAACAACAAGCAGCTTTCAAGACAATCATTCAAGATCCTTCTAAACTTTGGCATCTTAGGTATGGACACTTAAGTTATACTAGTTTGAATATTTTGTCAAAAAAGGTTGTTAAGGTTAGAGGCTTACCGATCATTGTAGGCAGGGAGTGTGGATGATAGAAAGAGCACATCTAGATATTTGTTTCACTTGGGATTGGTGGTCATTTCATGGGATTCCAAGAAACAACCCATAGTTTCCCTATCTACAGTTGAAGCTGAGTATACAGTAGAAAATCCAGTAGTATGTCAAGCTATTTAGCTAAGGATGACCTTAGCAGATTTGAAAGAAGAACAAAAAGATGGAACAACTATATTTTGTGACAATGCTTAAACTATTGCTTTGAAAAAGAATCTAATTTTTCATGGAGGAAGAAAGCACATTGAAATTAGGTATCATTTCATAAGAGAATTAGTTGAGAAAGGGAAATCAAAATGAAATTTTGTAGGTCTGAGTAGCAGCATGCATTTTTTTTTACCAAACCATTAAGCAAAGATTTCTTTAAACACCTATAAAAAATTAAGGTGTTTTTTACTTGTATGAAGAATGATGTTGTTTAATAGATCATTCAACTTGGGAGTGTTGAATTTTATTTTTTTTGTCTGATCCTTTCTCACATCAAATCCCCTGTTCCACCCACCTATCAAGAGGTTCCTTTCAATGAGATTTTTTTTTTGGGATCTCCATCCCTATTTTGTCCTTGACTCTATAATTTATTGTGTTAGGTAAATTTGAATTTTGAGAGGGAATTTTTGGAAGAAGACAAGCATAGAAAAAAAGAAGGAATGCAATAGGAAAATAGTAAGTTCCATGAATAAGAAGTTACAATAGAAACAACCGAGAATTTTTTTAGAATGATGTGTAGAGTGTGTGTAGGAAGCAGCAGATAGCTCCAAGGTGCTGACAAGAAGTTGAGTCCACTTTTTGGCTAAAAAGTGGAAGTGTTTTCCCTAATTTTCAGAATTTGACACATTGACCTTAAAATTTGAAGCACTAAGAGATGGAAACTTCAAAAACATCACTAATCATAAATTGTAGTACTCAGAGTCTAGTTTCCAAAATATGTAATTTATTTCAATACCCAAATTGTACACATTGAGTTTCAATAGGCGTTTGTAAACACCACTATTTAAAAGTCACTTTTTTTTACCATACAATGCACGTGTACGACATCCATATTTTGACCTAAATTATTTTTTAAAATCCTTTTGGGAAAATATTTGTGACTCACTGAAGCTTGCTTTCGATATTTTTTTGTAATTTTTCATTGAATATTTTTTTTTTGTTAATTTTTTATTAGGCATATTTGTCATTTTGAAAAATCATCATGTACGACATGCATAAGATAACCTAGAATTATCAATTTTTTATTTTTATTTTAAATTGAAAAAAATTGTTTGAGTTTTGCTCTCGTGCAATTCGTTCATCAAAATGTTATGTTGATCAAAAGTTATTAAAATAGTAAAAAACCTTGATATTTAAAGTTTATGGACTAATTTCATCAGAAATTAATTGAAAAATAGAAAAAATAATCCAATTGTAAAAAAATTACATATTTGGAATTTGCATTGTCTCATCTAAAATGGGTTTTAATTTCATCAAAAAAATTTGCAAAAAAAGTCGTCAGCCCCATCCATCTCTAGAAATTTCTCCCTCTCTACCCATCCATCTCTCTCCCTATCTCTTCCCCCTCCCTCTTCATAGACCTTAATTGTCTTCTTGATTCAATTTTTTTCTTTCACTCATTTTAAATACCTTTGTTGCACACACATTCTCAATTTATGAATGGCCAACTAATTGACCTCATACAATACACAAATTTATTCCAAAAATAGGCTTTAGTTTTCCCTAATTGATATTCCACACCTCTTCAACATACCCATTGCACACCATTATGTTATTGCTAGTAGTATATGATATGTGATACATATGAAAATGAAATCTAATTATTCTGTTTATAAAATAATAACATGTAGTTTCTCCTTATTAGATTATCTTTATGCTCAATTTTAAAAATATTTTTGTGTGCAAGAGTAATAGTTAAATCATTAAAGGCTTATGAAAGTTGAAAAAAAGATTTGAACTATGAAGAAAAGGCTATGATGGTTATTCTCTCTTATGGTTACATATATGCTCACATTTAATTCTAAGATATCGAGTTGTAAAAGGAACTAGTCTAAATAATTTGAAATAGATGATAATTTAATAAGTATCATTATTAAGTAAACTTATTTGTAAAAAGACCAAACTGAACTTTAGAACAATATTATTATGGCAGGAAAAATAGTGAAATATAAACAAAAAGTAAAATGACAAGTTACATAGTTCTCCCTAACTCAGTCTTTATAAATCATTTTCCCACTGAAAGTCTAATTGGTGTTGGAAGAAGTAAATTAATTATGTATGTCAGCATAGACCAGCCGACGAAGCATTACATTATGCCATCCAGCCACCCAACACCATCTTCAATTGACCCACGTTGTTCATGCATGCTCTCTCATCCATCTGCCATAAATATCTTAGCTAACACTATGCTACAATGTACTCAACATTTTTTATTTATTTTTATAAATTCAATGGAAGAGCCTGTAATCACAAAACTATTTTTTCTAAGTTCTCATGTTTTATCTCTATTTTGTGTTGAGTTATTGCTCATTTGGACCAAATAGGATTCAAACCTAGGACTTTCCATTTATTGTTGGAGTGTTCTACCAACTGAGCTACTGGCCCCTTGTGGCTAGCACATCATCAGTCCGAGTGTGGCTTATTTCCAACACCCCCCCTTAAGCCAAACTACGAGTGCTTGGGGCTCCTAGTGTGGTTCTGATACCACTTGTTGAGTTGCTGCTCATTTGGACCAGCTAGGAATCGAACCTAGAACCTTCCATTTGCTATTGGAGTGCTCTACCAATTGAGCTACTATCCCCTTGTGGCCAGCCCATCGTCAGTCCGGATGTGGCTTATTTCCAACATTTTGCATGTCTCCTTCCTCCAAATTGGTATCAGAGCTAGCATTTATGAGGCAGAATCTCGGCAGAGGAAGAGTTGGTTTTGCTTGTAGAAGAATTTGGAGATTAGAAAAGAGTTGTTACTAAAAGGGAAGATTAGTTGTTGCAAAAAGAAGAAAAATCTAGTCATAGTTGTTTTGAAGATGCCAAAATCATAGATGATCAGAGGTTTTGAGCTAGTGAATTGGTAAATAAATCATAGCATATAAAATATGAGGTACAGGTGTAGAATATTGTGGGTGTCAAGGAAAGATAAAAGGAAGAGTTTGTAACAAACATTGCCAAAAGACAAAAGAGTCATGAGGAGGTCAAAGATTACAAGATCGTGTGAAGAATTGTGACACATAAATCTCAATTTATTTCTATGTCAAATAGATCAAGGAGTTTGTAGCTATCAAAGGCCAAGATGAGTTCGTTATTTTTTTAATGTTGAAGTTGTTTTCTGATTAGAAAGGACATTACATAAGAAATAAGTAGCTAGTTATATGCTTGTTGCCACTATTAGTGAAAGGAAGACTATCATAAGCCCCACTGTAAGAGAAGAAATCAAATGTCTGAAGCTGCTACCAAGGAAAGTTGCCCCCTAAAGAGGTTCGTAGTTTTTAATTTTTTTAATGAAGCTATTAAAATTGAATCATGGTGAGCATAGGTAGTAAAGAATGGATGTATAGTTATATCTACTATGAGATTTTAGAGACAGCCAAAAACATATTGAATAATTTCTGTAAGAGGGATCAATTTCTTGTTGGAGATTTACTCCACTCCCACATTCAAATCCATCCCTTACCACGCTCCCGCACCCTCAAACACTACCATTCATAGTTTTCCATCCTCTACCACTTCACCGTGGTCATGTCTCTCACTATTGGCAGTTTCATGGTGGAAGTCTTCAACGTTTACCTCGCAACCGCGGTCTAACTGCATGTTGCCCGTGGAAATACGGTTAACTGGTTGGAAATCGTTACCACACTACTCCGGTCTACAATCTAACTATGTGCGGTACCGCGGTGACCGTCATCTCTTTTGTTTTTGTCCGTTCAAGCAGTTACCGCACTACCGCAGTTTGTCTGGTAACCATTGGTGGTAACATGGTGCCATTGTCTTGTTGTTCATTGACCGCGTCTGGGTAGTTACCGTGACCACTGTGGTCTATTTATTAACTGCCATGGTATAATGGTGGGTCATTTCTTTGTCGTGTGCTTGGTTACCGCCATCACCATGGTCTCTCCGAAAACCACTACGGTAGCGCAGTGGTTGACTATGTTTGACCTTTCTTGATAGTGTTGTTTTGTATGGTGTGCATTGGTGGTCTGATAGGACATTTAGGATGTTTAGTTATGCCTAAAGGACAAATATTTAAATCGAATTGACTATGCTTAGGACACATAACTGTTGGAAATTTTATGTCATTTAAAGTTTGTATTTATTTTATCTTGGGTCGTAATATTTTATATACAGGGATAAATTTTGTAATCAAACAGAGTGAATAGATGATATATTGCTCTGAAGTAGCAAAGGTTAATGGCTGTTCTATGTTAAGAAATTATTTTATTTTGTATGTTTTATTATCTCTGCTATTTCCTTCACATGGTATCAGAGCCTAAGGTTATTTTGTAGAAGAGTCTATAAATCATGGCAGCAAGCACAAGCTTGAGTAATCCTCAAAATTCCACAGTTGAATGGAAATAATTATGACTACTGGTCAATAACAATGAGAGCATTGTTCTGTTCACAAGATTTATGGGAGTATGTAGAGAATGGGTTTCAAGAACCGATAGATGCAACAACATATAGTGCCTTGACACAAGCAAAGAAAGATTTGTTGAAGGATAACAAGAAGAAGGATTCAAAGGCACACTTCTTCATTCTATAATACATGAGAGTATTTTTCCAAGAATTTTAGCCACTACCAAGTCCAAGAAAGCATGGTACATTTTAAAAAAAAACATATCAAGGAATGGACAAAGTCAAAACTACAAAGTTGCAAATAATAAGAAGAGAGTTTGAAACTCTGTTTATGAAAGAAAATGAGTCTGTAGATTCATATTTTACTGAAATATTTGGACTGATAAACCAAATGAGAACACATGGACTAACACTAGAAGATGTCAAAGTTACATAAAATATTTTAAGAAGCTTACCCACAAGATTTGAGTCAATTGTAGTCACAATAGAAGAGACAAAGGATCTCACATAGTATTTAGTTGATGATATTTATGCTTCACTCATTTCTCATGAGCATAGACTAAGCAGAACAACAAATATGTCATTGGAGCATGCATTCAAGTCACAAGCTTCAATTAACCAAGGAAGAGGCAAAGGTAGAATGAATTTCAGAGAAAGAGGAAGAGGCTTCAATAGAGGTGGAAGAAATAACCAAACAAGTTCAAGTGGAAGAGGCAATAGCCAAAACCCATCTCAATTTTTTCCTCAAGGAAAAAGGTATGATAAATCTGAAGTTCAATGCAATTACTATACAAATATTGGCCATTACATGAATGAGTGTAGAAAGAAACATTATGAAATGAGTAGGAAAAATGAAAACTTTTCTAGAGAAAATCAAGACCATAGACTTGATAAGAGCACAATGTTTTTAGCCTGCAATGTAGCTCAAGCTAGTGAGAAAGAAGTTTGGTTTTTAGATTTAGGTTGTAGTAATCATATGATGGGGAATTCAGAGTTGTTCACAAGTCTAGATGAGAATATTAAATCAAATGTCACACTGGGTAATGACAAAAAAGTATCAGTTAAAGGAAAAGGGAATGTTAATATTCTTACCAAGTAGGGGGAGCAAAAATATATTTCTGATGTTTATTTTGTGCCTGGTCTTAAACACAACTTGATGAGTGTAGGATAGTTAATTCAAAAGGGTTATAGTGTTTCTTTCAAGAATGGGTTATGCACTATTTTAGACAAATACCCAAGTGGCTAGTTGATTGCAAAAATTCATATGACAAACAATAGAATGTTTCCTTTGAGAATACAACTAGCTTTGAGTACAAACTTTGCACAAGCACAAGAGGTATCAACTATTATTCATACTGTCTTTAAGGTAGAGGTAAAGGATGAGAATTGGCTTTGGCACTTAAGATTCAACCATTTAAATTTTGGAGGTCTGAATTTGCTTCATAGGAAGAACATGGTAAAGGGAATTCCATTAATCCAAAAACCCGAGAGAGTTTGTAAAGGTTGTATACATGGAAAGAAAATTAGAGAAT
This sequence comes from Sequoiadendron giganteum, assembly GCA_007115665.2. Taxonomy (NCBI): domain Eukaryota; kingdom Viridiplantae; phylum Streptophyta; class Pinopsida; order Cupressales; family Cupressaceae; genus Sequoiadendron; species Sequoiadendron giganteum. The sequence continues at coordinate 173,486,002 of CM021103.1, read as the reverse complement.
CTTTCCTAGCAAGGAAATCCACAAGAGAAAAAGCCCCATTAGAAATTTTTCATTCACAATTGTGTGGTCCAATGCAGACACCTTCAATAAGTGGTAGTTATTATTTTTTTACTTTCATAGATGATTATTCAAGAAAGTCATGGGTGTATTTTTTGAAACAAAAAAGTGAAGTGTTTAATTTCTTTTGTCAATTCAAGTCCTTAGCTAAAAAATAGAGCGGTTGTTTCATCAAAGTGTTGAGAAAAGATAGAGGAGGTGAATACATATCAAGAGATTTCTTAAATTTCTGCAAAGAGCATGGAATACACAAACAGCTCACAACAAGATACACACCTTAGCAGAATGGTGTAGCTGAAATAAAAATAAAAACGATAATGGAGATGCTTAGAAGTATGTTGAAAACCAAACATTTAACAAATGAATTTTGGGTTGAAGTTGTAGCTTGTGCAACATATATCATGAACAAATTCCCTACAAAAAGTGTGATGAATATTATCCCTAAAGAAGCATGGATAGGTAAAAATCACAGTGTGTCTCAGATGACAGTTTTTGGTTGTGTTTCATATGTACATGTACCTGATCAGTTGAGAAGAAAACTTGACAACCAAGGAGAGAAATGCATTTTTGTTGGATATAGTGAACAATCCAAGGCATATAAATGGTTTAATCTATCAACCAAGAAAGTAATAATCAGCAGGGATGTTCAATTTATTGAAGATGAAGCATGGGATGGAAGTAAAGAGAGGACTATCAATGTCACAGTCAATATCCCTCAAGAAGAGAATAAAATTATAGTTCCAGCTAATGTACCAGTTGTCCCTATTCAACCTCAGGCAAGTGGTCAACAACAAACACCAACAAGTAATACAAGAGCAGAAACAAGAAGACTGCAGATGCCAACCATAGGGAGAACTTTTGGCATAGGACCTTAAAGTCTACAGTATGAAAACTCTAGTGATCTTTCAAATCAACTTTAGAAAGTATGAGGAGGCAGAAAATCAGAAGCATGAGTGATATTTATAATCAAAATGAAGGTGAGAACAATTCTCAACAATTTACACTTTTGCATTTTACTCACAAGCTGAAGATCCGATTCATTATGAAGATGCAATCAAGGAGGAAAAGTGGTTAACAACAATGGATGAATGAGATAGATTCAATAGAAAAAAATTAGACATGGGAATTGCAAAGTCTTCCAAAAGACAAAGATGTCATAGGTGTTAAACGGATTTATAAGACTAAATTGAATGCAAATGGAGAAGTGCATAAGCACAAAGAGAGATTGGTGGTAAAGGGTTATGCACAACAACTTGGAATAGATTACAATGAAAATTTTGCACCAGTTGCATGTCTTGACACAGTTAGAATGTTATTGGCTTTGGCAGCGTAAAATTGTTGGCTAGTTCACCAAATCGATGTTAAATCAACATTCCTCAATGGCTATCTAGAAGAGGAAGTTTACATTGAACAACCACTAGGATATGAGATATCAGGACAAGAGGACAAAGTCTATAAACTGAAGAAGGCACTGTATGGCTTGAAACAAGCCCCAAGATCTTGGTATAGCAAAATAGACAATTATTTCACAAAGAATGGATTTACTAGATGTGACAATGAACCAAAATTGTACACTAAAGTGAATGATGAAGGTCAAAATTTGATCATATGCCAGTATGTTCATGATTTAATTATGACTAGGAATCTACTAGTTGACTTGTTCAAAGAAGTAATAATGAAAGAGTTTGAGATGATAAACAACCACTGATGAAGTATTTTCTAGGCATTGAGGTAACACAAAATAAAGATGGTATTTTTATTTCACAATCTAAATATGAAAAGGATGTTTTAAAGAGATTTAATATGATAAATGTTAGCACCTACTCCAATGGTGATTGGACTGAAATTGAGCAGAGAAGACAAAGGCAAGGATGTTAATTCAACTTTGTATAAATAGCTAGTAGGAAGTTTAATGTATTTGACATCCACATGGCCTAACATCATGTATGCAGTCAATTTGATCTCCAGATTCATGGAATCACCAAAAGAATCATAGTGGATGGTTGGAAAGCAAATTTTGAGATACATCAATGGAATGAATAACTATGGCCTTCCGTATTCTAGAACAAATGATTTCAAATCAACAGGCTTTATTGACAATGACTGTACTAGAAGTGTTGATGATAGAAAAAGCACCTATGGCTATGTTTTTCACTTTGGCAGTGGAGTAGCCACATGGGCTTCCAAGAAAAAACCAATCGTTACATTATCTTCAGCTAAAGCTGAGTATGTTGTAGCCACAAGTGCATGTTGCCAAGTAGTATGGATGAGATGAGTTTTGAAGGAGATTCAAAATGAACAGATAGGAGCCACAAAAATTTTATGTGATAACAACTCTGCTATAGCTCTATCAAAAAATATTGTATTTCACAAGTAGAGAAAGCATATTGACACAAGGTTTCATTTCATTTGGGAGCTGATTACAAAAGGTGAAATAATTTTGGAGTATTACAAGATGGATGAGCATCAGGTAGACACTTTTACTAAGCCACTAGGCTAAGATGAGTCTATACACCACAGAGCTAGACTGGGTGTCAATGATTGCGCAAATTCTGTTCAAGGGGGAGTGTTGGATATTCACTCCACTCTTGCATTCAAATCTAGCCCTTACCGTACTCTCGTGCCCTCAAACACTACCATTCATGGTTTGTCATCGTCTACCTCTTTACCAGAGTCATATCTCTCAGTCTCAGCAGTTTCATGGTGGCAGTCTTCAATGTTTACCTTGCTACCGCGGTCTAACTGCATGTTGCCTGTGGCAATGTGGTTAACCGCATGGCAATCGTTACCACACTATCGCAGTCTAAAGTCTAATTGTGTGCGGTACCGCAGTGACCGTCATCTCTTTCCTTTTTGTCTGTTCAAGCAGTTATCGCACTACCACGGTTTGTCCGCTAACCATCGATGGTAACGTAGTGCCATTGTCTCGTTGTTTGTTGACCATGTTTGGGCAGTTACAGCGACCGCCATGGTCTATTTCTTATCCACCATGATACAATGGTGGATCATTTCTTTGTTGTATGCTTGGTTACCGTCATCATCGAGGTCTCTCTAAAAACTGCTATGGTAGTGCGATGGTTGACTATGTTCGACCTTTCTTGACAACGTTGTTTTGTATGGTGTGTATTGGCAGTCTAATAAGACATTTAGGACATTTATTTATGTCTAAAGGAAAAATATTTAAATCGACTTGACTATGCTTAGGACACATAACTACTGGCAATTTTATGTCATTTAAAGTTTCTATTTATTTTATCTTGGGTCATAATCTTTTATATACAGGGATAAATTTTGTAATCAAACATAGTGAATAGATGATATATTGCTCTGAAGAAGAAAAGGTTAATGGCTGTTATGTGTTAAAAAATTATTTTCTTTTGTATGTTTTATTATCTCTGCGATTTCCTTCACATGGTATCAGAGCCTAAGGTTATTTTGTAAAAGAGTCTGTAGATCATGGCAGCAAGCAAAATCTTGAGTAATCCTCAAATTCCACAATTGAATGGAAAGAATTATGACTACTAGTCAATAACAATGAGAGAATTGTTCTGTTCACAAGATTTATGGGAGTATGTAGAGAATGGGTTTCCAGAACCAGAAGATGCAGCAACATATAATGCCTTGACACAAGCAGAGAAAGATTTGTTGAAGGAAAACAAGAAGAAGGATTCAAAGGAACACATTTTCATTCTACAAGGTGTACATGAAAGTATTTTTCCTAGAATTTCAGCCACTACCAAGTCCAAGCAAGCATGGGACATTTTACAAATAACATATCAAGGAATGGACAAAGTCAAAACTACAAATTTACAAATACTGAAAAGAGAGTTTAAAACTCTGTTTATGAAAGAAAATGAGTTTGTAGATTCATATTCCCCAGTTACCAAGTAAGGAAGAATTTGGTTCACCATTGTTAAGGATTTTAGCAACTGTGAAAGAAGATCTTGAAGCTGCCAATACAATGGTGGATCACTAGTCTTAAGAAGTTAAGTCATAGTTCTGAAGGAACAATTGAAGTTGTTGGTCTGGAATAAATCGTAGTGTTTTGAGTTGTAGCAAAATAATAAGTTTTGGAAAGAATATTCATAAAAGGCAATCAATTTTTAAGTTGTAATCTGCTAAGGAGAAACTATGGCTTGTAAATCAGCCCACATCAAAGGAGGTTTATTTTGTTGTCACCAAAGTCAAAGTGATTGCGAAAGTACCAACAATGAAGTGAAGAATATGCATGAAATTCAAAAAACTGTAGTTTTGCAAGGTTTCCATAAGTCACCATCTCCAAGAAGCAAAGGTAACTACTACTTTGTTTATGAAAAGATTAATTGTGTTTTTGCAAGAGTGGGATTAGAGAAAGAAGACAAAGTGGGTTAGTAAACTGTTTTCAATAGTGTTGTTTAAGAAAGAAGGAAGTTTGCAGAGATAGTTTGTGAATCATATCAATACTTATTGCTGTCACAAAGACTATAATTCTTCAAAAGTGTCCACAACAAGTAAGATGCCACCAGTGGTTAAAGAAGAGAGTCTAACATAGCCATATTTTTGTATTAGTATTAACCATTTTTGAAAAAGTAAAGTTGTAATTTAAAAATCCCCAAGGAGAGGTAATGTATTGTTTGAAGGATTAACTTTCAACTTGAAATAAGGAGAAAATTATATCAAAAGGAAGCTAAAGGTCAAAGGTCAAGTACATTGCAGTCAAAGGAGAGTGTAGGCATATGAAGCCACCAAATCAATGATCAAAGGAACAAGGAGATAAAAATTATTGTAGCAAAATCATAGTGAAGGTAAAGGTAAGGTGAGTTAAAATATCTTTGTTTCAATAGGAAAAGTTGGTAAAAGTGTTAAGAAGGAAAACAATAATTTGTTAGAAGAATTGATGAATGTTAAGAAATGTGATTCAAAAATGGTAAAAAATTAAAAGAGTTTGGAAAAAATGGATATGAATATCTATGTGAAATTGATAATTTGGAGAAAGAATTAGATGAAATTTTAAAATTAGTTGATGAGATGAAAGAAAATATAGAGATGTTAGAAGAGGAAGATATGTTACAAAAGAACGAAATATCAAAATTTAAAGAATAGAATGAATTTCTAAGGTCAAAACCATTGGTATGTGATGTTTCATGTGGTACAAAATACTTATGTTGTTCCATTGATAAATAATTTTTTTGTGTGATATAGATGAAGTTGTCTTTGATGAACAGTGTAAGGATGAAGATAATGTGTTTACAAATATTGTTAGATGTGAAGAGAATAAGAGAACGTATTTTGAAAATAATACTATTTTAAAAATTATGAAGAAAATGGGTTATAAAGGTAAAGGATTGGGAAAATATGACCAAGGAATTAGAGAACCCATTGAACCAATTGTGAGGCCAAAGTATCAAGGTCTTGGATATGTTACAAGTAAAAAGAAAAATGATTTTACAGATATCGTAGGTTCAAGAAAAGAAGATCATGGAATGGAACGTATGCAATGTTCCCATTGTAATGGGAAAGGACATAGAAAAGAAAAGTGTTGGGATCTATGTCCATGCATCATCTATATTTTGAAGAACCATTCTGAAAAGATATATTGGTATAAAAAATGGAAGGACTCTATGATAGGTTGCATGAAAGTAGATTGTTAATAGAATTATGGACCAAGTTGGCAAAATATTGCAAGTATGTTCCAAAATTTGTATAAGCATAAGTATTCATGTGTTGAAGATGAATCAACAAATTTCAAAGGTTTGAGAAAGGTGAAAGATATTGTCTTAAAAAAATCATGGACATTAGAAAACTATAGTTAATAAGTTTGCAGAAAGGGTACAACTAAATTTCAAGTGATCTGAAGATTAATTGAATGTGAAGGTCCATGAAGACACCAAGTTTAATTGGCATAATCAAGAATATGATGGAATTAAATTCTTGTAGTAAAGTGTAGTAGTCACTAGTAGAATGAGGAAGATTGCTTTCTAGAAAAGAAGAAATTGGATTTAAAGATTAGATATTAGAATATCGATTGACAAGCAAGGGATAAAGAAATTTGCAAAGGAATACTAAATTTAATCATTGTGAATGCTTACTTTTGTATTAGTGAATAAGTGATTGTAAATGGGTACCTAATAGGATTCAAGCCAAGATCCATCTTTCCTAGATAATGGGGGGATATTTAAAATAATTAGCATAATTAATTTATGGGGGGATGTCAGAAGAAGTAAATTAATTATGTTTGTCAACATAGACCAACCAACCAAGCATTACATTCTATCGTCCAACTGCCCAACATTTTCTTCAACTGCCCCACATTGTTCATGCAATCTCTCTCACCTATATGCCATAATTATCATCACTGACAATATACTAAATAGAACAATTCACATTTATGTTGGTGCCATCCACCTCCCAGGAGCACCATTTACAACAAAATACCTTCACAAAAGCAAGAGAAGCAAAAGATATTTCACCAAAATGAGTGAATAAATTAAGATAATTAAAATACATACTGGTACATCCTTTTAAAGGAAAGAAAAAGGTAATGGGTATAAAAGTTCCCAATATGGGAAATATAACTACCTAGAATAATTAATTAAACTATTCTACCTAAATAAGCTTAAGTAGGTAAATGATAAAAACCATTTAGTCCAACACCCTCCCTTAACTATAACTTAGGGAGAATTATTATGTAAAAATGAAGATGCTATATGGGTCCCAGCTACACAACCATGTTAGGTACCCATTTACAATGCAATCTCTCACAATTGGAGAAAAGGAGAAAATCTTGTGGGAAAAAACCCCTATCCAAAAGAGAGAAAAGAAAACAAAAATGATGCAAGGATGGATGAATCAATCGCCCCCCAAAGGACTACATACAACAGGTATATACAATCAATGCCACGCCCATAAGAGGGAAAGAGGGGGACTATATAGCCCCCCCACAATGTGTAATCACATATAAAAATGGTAAGTGCCTAAAGAAAAAACATAATCTGATGTTGGCAAACAACTTGTCTTCCTTTTGGAAGAAACAAAAATAACTACAAATGTAGGTATGCTTCCCATTTTGGATAGAAATTAGCAAGTGAAATCTAAATGTAGGATGATAATGTCTCCAAAATCTGCTCATGTGTTGCTAGGACCTTGGAAGATTATGCCACAAACCAATCAGGAACATGCCCAATCACAATAGAACCTGTAATAAACAAGGTACCACTGGAAATTGATTCTGAACATTCTCTAGAGATTGTGATGGTTTGACAACAGTTGTGTAATAACTATTATCAAATATAAACCCTCAAATGTGTCCTCCAAATCTAAAATGTGAGACTTCACAAACAAGGAACCAATGTCCAAACAATAGGAATCCCTATCAGGAAGACAATGATAATCTTGTTGCTTAGGAATGATGGAAGTACTCAATGAAGGTGGATCAAATATCTCTGACAAAGAATGAGGAACCTCTGAAGCAACCACAACCTCATCTGAAGTTGTAACAACCTCCAAAGGATCACAAGCATGGTTTATCTTCTTTGAAGAACAAGGATACACACTATTATTAGAAGAAGGGTCATCGAGAGATGGCAGAGTATCATGATCTCCATAAGATTCTCAAAAGGTGAGTCCAAAGAGCATAAGGGCTCTCAAAATGACGAAGTGAATCCAAAAGGTCCTCATCATTGATATGCTAAAAAATTACTCCATAGACTCTAGCCCTAAATTATTTCAAAAACGTATACCTACAACATGTGTTTGGAATAGAAACTTCATTATACAAATATGAAAATATATTCTCCTCACTAAGATGGGTGAGAATATCACACGATTGCCTAAAATTCCTTTTCTCCAAAGAAACCATTATAACTTAACAATTCTTCAAAATTTCAAAGATAGTACTTTTGCAAGTATAAGAACTTAACTTGATTTGCAAAACAATTTGATACAAAAATTTACTTGATCCCCAAATTAGCATACCAAGCAACTCCATTGAACACACAAATAAGATAACCACTTGTGAGACCTGCTCACAACAATGGGAGGCACTAAAATGCTATTTAAATAAAAAGAAAAAATGGACGCTGCCAATGTGGGATAATGGTTTTAGAAATCTACTTTCCACAGGCCCACATCCACTTCAACTAGAGAGCAACTTGAGCCCTAAATAAATATTTGGTAAAAACCATATAAAATATAAAATTTGATTAAATATTTCACCAATAAACCACGACCTCTATACAACAAATCCAATCTTTGCGCCTATAATAAAAAAAACTGTAGACTAATGGAAGTCTAAGAATTAATGGAGGTCTTCAACAAAATTAGATGTCTCTCTGCCACCTTTAGACTACCTTCAAATTCCTTCTACAAGAGATAAGAAACGCTTCTGTCAAACAACCGCTGCTAGTGCAAGATATGGGGTCTTCCAATTGGTAAATCGGGCCTTCCTCAGCAAAACTCCCAGCAAGCATTGCTGACCTGAATATGGGCTTGGCCATTGTGGATTGAAATACGCTCCCTCATTGTCATTGAAGAAAGACTGTAAAAAACTCCACAAAGTTAAAAGAATCCCTTGTTATAACTGTACTCAGATTAAAAGCAAAAGAATTGAATATAGAAACACCCGAAGGCTTCGTGAAGCCATATACAAAGACGCCCACACAAAATCAGATTAGAGAAAGAGAAGAATAATTGCAAAGGCATAGTCTCTCCAATAAATAAATGCTTCTATTATTTCAATGCCCCTCCTTAGACTGAAATTCGGTCCTAGCAAATCAAGCTTCTCACAGCAAAAAAACGGCAGGGGGATAAAGGAAAACACAACCAATGGGAGGTGCCTCCAAACAGTCTGGTGGCGTAGCTCTCAACAAAAAAATGCTACCTTCACAAACTTTAATCACTGCGCCTTTCAATAGCCAGTTCAGGTTTGAAATGCCTCCACCACATAGAGAAACAGAAAATGATGCCTCAATCACTCCCAGGTACTAGCAAGCAACAAGAAAATGAAATAATCGAAAATAAGGAAAATAAGGCAATTTTAAAATTTGGAAAATTTGAAATGCTCTGAAAGGAAGCGATCTCAAACACTCTGATGAAAAGTCTCAAGGAGAGCATAATGGTTGGCTCTAATATCATGTTTGTGTCATCCACCTCCCAAGAACACTATCTGCAACAAAATATCTTCATAAAAGTGAGAGAAGCAAAAGCTATTTCATCAAAATGAGTGAATAAATTGAGATAATTAAAATACATACTGGTACAACCTTTTAAAGGCAAGAAAAAGGTAATGGGTATAAAACTTCTGATACAAGCAACAAAACTACCCAAAATAATTAATTAAACTATTCTACCCAAGTAAGCTTAAGTGGATAAATGGTAAAAACCATTTACTCCAATAATTTATTATATATTTTCTTATAAATTTAATGGAAGAGCCTATAATCACAATGCTCATCCTTTTTGAGTTCTCATGTTTTATCTCTATTTTGCATGTCTCCTTCCTCTTTCAATTGGGTCATCAATAAGAAACTTTGAACAATTAAAATAAAGATAATTACATTATCTACGAAGCTTTCAAATGTGGATTCACATATGATTTAAATGAATAATAAGAAAACCTAATCAATTTAAAAAAATCTTATTCCTATAATTCATACAAAGTTTTGTACTCCACTTTTCCTATTGCTATGGCTACCTATTTCTTTCATACGAGTTGTAAACTTGGATACAAATGCTTAGATTTACATCTCTAATATACAAGTACATAATAACAGAGCTTCACATCTACCCTAGTGATTCCCACACATCAGGAAAATCATCTTGAGTCAATTAAAGAATGTAGGACATGATGAACATAGATGTTATTCAAAATAAATTGATTAGTTCAAGAATTTTCAAAAAAGTTATCAAATTATCTTCCCTTCAACTATATTAGAGGATTCGTCTTTTTCTTCTTAATCAAAATCAAAGCTTAAAAAGATACACAAATTTGTATTAGATGTAGGGAAGAGTTTTGTATACACACCATATTCTATAGTTATTCAATATTTTTATAGTAGAGGTATAGTTGGGGAGGTAGATTGTCGATATTCAGTGCACATCTTTAATATTTTCATAGTAGAGTTATAGTTGGGGAGGTAGATTTTCAATATTCAATGTACATCTTCTAACATTTTTCTTCTATTGCTTTTTAGTTGATTTACACACTCAAGCATCTAGTGTGGATACATTTTTTTATTTTTATTTTAGTGTTGTTTCATCGATGTAAAATCTAAACACATGTTTTATTAATACATATCTTTTATCTATTTATTTTTATGAGACTCGTGTTGCTATATCTGTGAATTCTAATGATTCAATATAACAGGAAATTCATCATGTTCTAGATACATCTACTTGACATGAGTGATTTAGTTACTTTAGATTTATTTTGTGAGTTCTATATTATAGACATGGAGGAAAATATTGAAGATATTTATGTCCCCTTTAATTTTAGCCCCTGTGGATTTTTGATTATATTCTTTGGATCTCATGGGGTCTCTTTTTATTTTCCCACATGATCGTTTGTCACAATTTGGAATTATATTGGAGACACTTGAGAAACATTTAGATGATTCATCTTCATCTTTGGATCATGTTCCACATGTATTTCCACAAGGTTATGGATCGTCACCTTCATTAGTTAGGTCTAAAAATACTAATTTAATTATGGAACCTTTCATCATTAACATGACACAATTAAGTAAATAGACCTTACACATATTTTTGTTTTCTTCCTCATATTACCTTTAAGAATTGGAAGACTTCCTACATCACCATTTTTTTATTTCTTCCTAAGGAGAGAAATGTGTTTTAATAATTTTGGATCATCTTCACCATTGATTATTAGGAATATATAATTAGTGAAAGGGATTCCATTTTATAAGGTTTCATAATATCTCTTCTTCTCTCTTATGGACCTAGATTTTTTCCTCACATAGGTTTTTCTCCTTTTTATACTTTCAAGTGACTATTATGGTTCCTCTATTTTAGAGGAGGGTTTTTCTCATTTTGTTTCTTTGTGAGGGATTTATTTTATACCATTGCATCTTTGTATCTTGGACATTTCACCACACCTAAAGGGGTTATTGGAGTGAAAGAGGAATTTTTCGTAATAGGTTTCCCTATTAGGTCCTTTTCACACTAGTTTACTTAATTTTACTTAGAACATTATCACTTCATGTCTCAAGTCATAACATTAAGACATGTGGAAATATTTTTCTTATGTATCACCATAGGATAGATAAAAAGGGTTTGTCATTTTCATCTCAATTGACTATAATAATGAACACATATTATGTTTTTACATACTTTGATAAATTATAATTAGTCTCTCAATTTTGATCTCTCTTGTGCTTTAATTTAAGTTCCTAAATTTTTGGTGGCTAACTATATATCCAAATGATACATGGTCTTGATTGTTCTATTCCATCTATTACAAAAATACTCAACAATTATTCTCTTTAATTGTCTTCATACTAAAATTCAAACCTATCTAATATTATCCTTATTTCGTTCAATAAAACCTTCAACAGCTAAATTTTTCATCATAAAATTTCCTTTCATATTCACCAATTTTACTTGCAGAAATATGATATCCCTCCTTTCCTTGGATGATTAAATCCCCTACTCTTATGTATGAGCGAAAAATTAGAAGTTTTGCATTTCCTTGAATGAAACTTATTAGTCTCGTATATTTATCACATGATCTATAAAAGGGTGACTATATCATAAGAAAGCATGGCTAATTTTAAGGGTTCTAGTAGTGTACCATATATCCTTAAATGAGAATATACTTTCTAGAATACAAACAATCACCCTAGTTATGGTCAAATTTGGTCTCAATCAAAAAATAAGGAGGTCTTAGAAATTTGATGAGTCAATTATACAATATACTCCTAAGATATATAATCTTATTTAAGATAAGAGTGATAAAGAATTGTTCAAAATTATAATAATTGACAAAGGAACCATGCATATCCATGAGAATAAAGTACATTTGAATTAGAAATATATGTCCTTCAGTAATAATGTCTAACATTTATTACTATACCATACAATAGGAAAAATGTAAAATAAGCTATTGGAATATATTGAGTACCACCTAAAACTAGAAGGTGGATCGTTCTACCTTAAACTTATCATTTCCTTATAAATATTTTGTTGTAAAAGATCCATCAGATCAAAATTCCTATTTAAATGGTAATTTGATATGCTTGTATAAAATATCATTACAGCTATCTGCAATAATTAGTTATAGTTAATTTTTGAAATCTAGAATAGCACTTGATAAATAAATCCAAATATTTTTCAATTTTATTGATATCAAAATGCTCCAATTCATGATTTATTATATGCTTTAACAATCATGAATTTTTGTCGATCTAGCATGTGATTTGGAAATCATTTTACCTTATAGTTTTTATTTCTCCCTGTGATATTCAGTCAACAATTCTACATGGTGAATGTTCTAATTTGAATTGATAATTAAATATGCTCCTAATTAACCCCCTTTTTTAATGACGAATAACATCCTTTTATCAACAGCTTTGACCTCTCTATTATGGGTTATAATATTTGCATAAATATCCTACCAAGTATTCATTCACGATACAATTTACCACTATTACGTTTACTAGGTCAAACCTCCAATGCTTATCCTAAGCTTTACGTTGGATATTAATCTCTCTAGCATAGACTATTACATCTTGCAAATGGTTGCGCAAAATTAATCTCTCTCTAGCATAAATCCTTGTTTATCTCTTTAGAATAAATCGTTTCTAAGTTATGATAAGTTATGCAGTTCTCCACTACTCTCGTTATATAAATGCTTTAAGCCTAGATTCTAATCGGGCCGTCAATAAGCAACATTAAACAAACAAAATAAATACAATTATATCATCGGCGAAGATTTCAAACTTGGATTCACCAAAAACTAATTAATTAAAGCAAAAATCTTGTCTCTATCACTCTATGTCCATAAAATATATTAAAATTGAATTTTTTTTTTACTCAATAAGCCCATCACAATAGTGAACTGATCTGTACTCCGCTTTTCCTGTTTCTATGCCTGCCTATTTCTTCCGTATTAGCTAGCTGTAATCTTGGGATACAAAGGGTTAGATTTCCATTCCCAATAGACAAGTGCATAATAGCAGAGCTTGACATCCACCTTGGTGATGCCCAACAGATTAAGCATCTGTTTTGAATCAATTACAGAATTAAATTATGATGTTGTAAGTTTACAAAAGCCCTTCTGAAGCTTTCCATGTGCCTTTGCCACATAATCGGAGACATGTACAAGGAAACAAAGCTGAGTAAAAGGAATATATGTTAAGGATCTGAACTGGGCAATCCAGTATTGAGACCTTTCCCAGCCCAACTGTAAAGCCTCACACTTAAAAGCTCCAAATTCAACTCAGTTAGCGCGCCAATCTTTATCACAGCAAAAGGAAGATTATTACACTCAATTCACACAAAAAATAACTGGAAATAAATGAAGAATTCTGTATTGTTTTTCGATACAATTTGTGTAACAAATTTTTAGCATCAAATTTGCTAACCATCATCATGAAAGAGAACAAGAGAAGAAGAAAATCTAGAAACATTAATGTTAAAAATTTGTTACAAAATCGAATCCAAAATACTATAGAATTATAAATTGTAAAAACTTGATACCATTAAACAAATGAAATTTTTTTAACCTGTTTTGTTTCCCTACCTTGACCAGGATTGAATGGAACTCTCTATCCTCAGTAGAAACTCCTTGGGCTTGCAGAATGTCAAGGCCTTGCTCTTCCAGCATCTCAAAGAGTTCCGACTGAGCGCCGCTGCAGTTTCTAATAGTAAAGATTCTGATAAATAGATTCAATTCATGTTGCTCCATTATCACCGTGGGACAACTCTTCATACCACTTAATGAATCTGCTGACTTTACAGGTTCCATGCACATACTGCTTTGGGTTTGTATGCTGTCCTCTATATCCTTTCTGTAGACATCAGATTTCGGTCTAATCAAATCATTTGAGACTTCCTCTTCTTTCTGCAAAAGACATAACGAGAAACGATCTGATACATTATTTCGTACTTAATAAAATAAAAACACAAATAAATTTTTATTTTATATTTTAAGCATGTCGTTTTTAAATTTAACAGTATAAAATTTATTTTGAATCAGCATTTTGGATCATATTTGATCATCCATCATTTGAATAATTGAAAGTTGAGGAACTTCAGCTATCTATTATCCTTAAAAACTCTTCCAAATTTTTAGTATTATTTTCATGATGGATAACAGAATTTGATATAATAGAGAGTTCGATGAGTTTTACTTCAGTTATCTATTATCTTCACAATGGGTCATGAAAACTCTTCCAACTTTCTACTATCTTAATAATGAATAACAGAATATGATCTCAAACGTTAATACAAAACAAATCTTATTCAATTGAATCTAAATCTAAAAATAACATGCCCTAATTATTACAGACGCCAGAAATATGATGTCTTTAATTTTATACCTGGTCATGTTGAGGTAGCAGAGACTGAAGCCTTGCATAAGTCAAATCTGTTTGTATTTGCCTCACAAGAAATTGTGTCAGACTCTTTTTGTACAGAACCGATTTGCCATGTCCTCGCCGAAGCTTATTCTGCCAATTCCTGTACTTTCTTGCTCCCATTATTCTCTCTATCAACTGGGTATTTTTCTTGAGGGAATGTTGTGTCCTATTCTTCAGTACCCACATAGAAATAAGTCCAATATAAAGCTGTTAAAGGTAATACGTGTGGCTTTGGGCAATCTTAAAAGTCTGATATAAAAGGTGCCTGCAAGTTGAATGTAGAATGTGCTGCAACAACATGATGCACGCTATGCCACTTAATAAAGCGTGGCATTATTCTATTCAATGATAATACTATTATAATAACACTGTTTGATTAAGTCAAGCCGGTGCATATGTGTGTATTGTTTCCTAAACAAATGGCCGACAGCACAGTTGAATATTTCAACAATCGGTCCCTTAGAACTAAACTAGTTTCACGCCTGATGAGATGTTCCATCGACTTCAAAATCAAATCTGATAAGATTTCTACTTATTTCTTACGTTACACTATAATGCCAACAAAACCATACCAAAAATGTAGTCTGAAATGACTGATTGCCGTCAGAAGTTTCTTTCAAACCTTAAATACAGACAACTCTTTCCTTAAAATACAATTGTACAATTCAAGGTAGACCGCATTAAAAAAAATAGTAGGAAGAAATTACACTCAACTATAACCTACATCTATGAATACAACAAAATCATAAATTTCTATTTTCTATGCCGACTTTCATTTTGTTCCGACTCTTTTACCTATAAAAGAAATAGGTTTCGGCATACCCATATCAGTCATGTCATTTGATATTAGTTTTCTAATTGCAGGCGCCGGCAAGCAAAGAGGAATCAAAGTCCCAGTTGTTGAACGAGCAGCTTTCAGCCATTTCTCATCTTCTTCGGTCAAATTCAATGGCTTTAAGACGACGAGGGAGGCATGTCTTGCTTGCGTGGATGACTATTTCGAAACCTTGGATTATTAATTGAGGCTGTGGCCCACTTCGGTCTAATCTTTTAATCTTACAACGTTCAACTTGCCCATGGTTTTGGACTTTGGAATAATCAGCCACTATACTTTCGACATAATTCACATGTTTTCAATATTCTGCACTCCTCTACAGATTGTTTTAGCCACGTCTCCACCACTTGAAAAGGATGTAATAATGTTGCCTATCTCAAAGTCCAATTGATTTTTTGAGTGTTCTGAGAAAAAGTTTGAATCCGCGTATGCGGGGGCCCTGCTTCCGGTGAAAGCCCCCACACGCTCATTACACCGTCATTGCAATTAGAAATTATAACTATAGGTGTTATGAGTAGGTGATATGTAATAATCATATCTTTCATTATCGTAATGAGTTTTTTAAGATAAATTAATTAAATTATAAGTAGTAATGGTATTTTAGTATGTAATAGGTATGTCAAAAATGTATTTAAGGTGAATTATCAGGTTTTTAAGTAAAATGAAATATGCATTCAACATAATTTTTCGTGGATATGTGTCATTTTTTTATTGTTGGCACAAAACGATCAATCAAAAATGAATTAGTTTGAGTTCAAGGGCCAAACATCAATAGTTAGATGCACAATCACAATCTCTTGATAGCACTTTGAGTAACATTCACTCCATCGTATAAAGTTCATGATCTCTTTCATGAAAACTAATGAGCATAGGCATGTGTACATACATTCAAAGCTTGCAAGCATATTATTTTGTCTATGTGGAGATATGTGAACCAATTAGTACTTGATGCATCAACAAGGATGCTACAATGCATGTCCTCTTCTTGTTTTTTAGAGGTAAATGTGCACTATTCTTCTATGCACTTATCCTCCTCAAGACAACAAACATTTAAGTGCTTGAAACATAAAATAGAGGAATAATTAATGTGAATATGCACTTTTGCACTTATCCTAGTTTTTTTGAACACCAAGGAAAGTTTGTGTGACCACTAGCAAAGATGGGAATGCTCGGATGATAAGTTACTTTTCAATATTGTCACTTTTTTAATTCTTTCTTTGTTGAGTATAATTTCATTTTAGTGTAGATTAGATTGATATAATTCAATGAAATTCATTCTGAAATGATTTTTGTTGTTAATACAGATAAGTTGTATTGAATTTGATACCCTTGAACCAAAATAAAACATAATTTTTTCTCTCTTATTGTTGCCTCTTAGTATTTCTACATTTTTTCAATTAAATTTTTTATTACCATGATTCTATTTTTCGTAGCCTTATGTTTTCTTGTAATCATTTTGTATTCTCGTTGAGCATGTAAGTTTATGAGGGTATTTTTACATTACCTTTGGTTTCAGATTTTATGGAGTGGATTCTTTGACGCATGCTTGTCAAAGATTGAAAAACATGGATGAAACTCTAATATGATAGTGAAACAGTTAGTCTAGTGAGAGTAGTGATATTCTTAATAGCGATTGGAATGGTATTATATGGTTTTCCATGCTTTCTCTCTAGTGTGCTTGTTTACTTTCTTTTATTCTTTTGATATTTTCTCAAAATTAAATTGATAAACTCTAGAGTAAGTTTATCATGTGGGAAACATATTTTTACAAATAATATGGACTGTACTGTTTTCACTAGATGATGAAATACATCCAATAGGTTGAAAGGAATGAGACACTCATGGAATTCATAGATTCAATATAAAGGAAGAGAGAAATTTCAATCTTCACAAAATATCAAAAGGCATTGGGGAGACTTTATTTTCTTATAACATATTTAGTACTAAGCTATGCTACACTATATGTTTGAGCTTGACATTGCTAGAATTTTGTGATTGTAAAAGTAATTCCTTTTATAACTGTAAAGGAGGGGATCTGCTACTCCCAAGTCTTTGGGACAAGGAAGAGTTTGCAAGGAAGACATAGCCATCTATTACCCCAAAGTATAATGATCAAGTGATGGGATGCAAGATGAAAGAGATTTGAAAAATGTAATGAAATGAAATACTAAGCTAGGTGATCGAACCCTTGAATTTTGGTTCCATTTTTTTATAACTCTACAAAATTTGGCCATTTTTATGTGCCTAGACTTAGGGTTTTGATCATGGCCCTTGCCATTGGAATTTTCTTGCTCTATTTTTGAAACCTTAAGTCTTTGGCTTGGTCAATGTTATGTTTCACCATTGACCTTTTGTTGCCCATTTTCAGTCATCTTAAAACATCTTGAGTCATTGACACTCGAGGGGTGATCGACCCCTCGTACCTAGGTCTAACACTTATATTTTATAAGGTTTATCAATTAACCTTATTTGGCCTTTACATCCTTTCAAAATATTATGTTTTAAGTCCTTGAGGCCTTTTATATGTCGACCTAGGTGGTTACCCCTTTTAAAACAACTTACAGGCACATGCTAAATCTTTCACCTAAAGTCCCATTCACCATCTCGTTCTATCACTCATTGCTGATAGCTTTTAAGATTGTGAACTCAAATGAGAAATGAGCGATGAGCAGTGGTTTCTTTGATTTCACACATCGTGGATTTATTTTATATGTCCAAAGTTATATTAGCAATCTGTGATGGACTATGTTATCGCTAGTTTCTTTGTTATCGCTAATTTCTCATGTATTTGGTAATTAGGATTAGCGATATGTGATGGCCTTTGGTGCGCTTTGTATTTTCTCATATCGCTCATCGCGGATCCATTTTAAGACTAATGTTTCAAATTGGCGATGAGAGATGAGGTCATTTGTTCAATCTTTCTTTCGCTGATCTAAAATACTCTTAGGAGTGATGTATCTTATGCCATTGATTTTTCCATGCAGGTGCACATGTCTTGATCCTACTCTATCACCTTATATCCTGTCACTGATGTGATCTAGAGAATGAAGCGTGAATCCACAACATGCAATGGAAAGGTAATGTGATCGAGGGTAGGTTTTAGATCCAACGGTTGAGATCTTATCATGTGAATGCTCACATCACTATTTGAACTTGCAGGAGATAAAGTGAATTTTCAATCCAGGATGTGACATGAAGTCTTCAAAAGGGGTAATGATCTAACAACATTTTTTTCATCATTCCAATGCCCTCATCACTAATTAAGCCCTAAAGGGGTGGGGAAAATATGCGATGTGCAATGGATGTTACTAAGAATATTCTCTTCAAGTGTCGTCTTTGTGTACTTTACCAATATAAATGAAGGGGCACAAGTCAAGGTCAGCGATGCATGTTAATTATCAGATCATGGGTGACTAATGAAGATTAAGGGAGGACATGGCAGCTTTTGGGGTTGTTTCACTATTTTTTAGAAAAGAGTTGTAAAAGGCCGAAAATGGTGTTCAAGGTTGGCATTGATGAAGTTATAAATCCTTAAAGATTGATGGTCCAGATTCAAATCTAAGTTGCTAATTTATCAACTTGCTCATGCAATGATCTCTTCAATCATTAATTACTACATGCTCTAGATCATCTATTTATACAAAGTCCTTGTTGTTTGATCTCACCAGCTCCAGTCTGCAAACAATGTGAAGTGTGGGTGTCGAGTTTTCAATTATAGAGGATATTGATGTTTATCCCAGGTGAGTTGGTTTTTGTGTAGGCTCTGTTTTATTTCATGATTGAGTTTGTTTGGGAGTATTATATTTTTGGGGCTTGTTAAAATTATCTAGGTTTGTGGGTGTGATTTCATGCAATTTTAATTCAGGACTTAAGGTTGATTGTCTTCGCTCAAATTATATTCGGTATAGCTTCTACCCCATGTTTTGCAAAATGGGTAAGTCGGGTGTGTCAATTCAGCCAAATAGGAGGTCTAGGCAACTTAGTGTGTTTGAAGGTCATAAGGATATGTCTATAGATGAGCAAGAAGTCCCTATGAATTCCATTGCTCCAAAGGGTAAAATGAAGGCCTATCATCAAAGGAAGAAGACAATTTTCCAAAGTACCTACAATTTGAGAAACAAGACCATTTCAGAAGAAATGGTCAACTTTTAAGGCAAGGAGCCACTCGAGCCAACAAAGAAGGCCAGGAAAAGAAACAAGAGTCATAAGACCTTCTTAGGTGAATATAATTCTCCCATTGTGCTCTCTGATAGCCATTTGGATGATAGAGGTGACGCTGACTCTTGGTATAGCCATTATCTTTTCTCTATGGTACCATATGATGACTCTAGCAATGATGTGGTGATTGTTCCTCCAATTGATTCATGAACAAGGGGTGGTCGAGCTTGCTCTAATGTTGATGACTTGGAGTAGCACCTCCTCCTTATTTTTGGTTTCACTGATACCATTGTCATTGCATCAAGATTTCTTCCTTCAATGTGTCTCTGATTTTGGTCTTTTACTCTTCCATGCTGATGTGGATGTTTTCTGGCTGATATGCTTTTCCAGGAAGTTTTTAGGTTTTTGCCTCCATTGCTTATGAAGAATATTTTTGTTCGATGTGGATGTTGCAACAAAACTAAATGGTGTCCTAGGGGTGAGGTTGCTAATTTCCTTCAACAAGTTTTGGTGAATCTTGTCTTTTACTTCCCTTATTATGCAAATAATTACAGATAACCATTTGGGAGAATATCTCCAATATGGTTGAAATTGGTTTTGAAATGAAATGTGAAATTTATTCATAATTAAGTCAGATGCTTGTTGCTCCCTTGTATTATAAAATGGATTTAGGGCTGATTAGTAGAAGATATTTTTCTCTCAAAATGGTCTAGGTGAGCATGCTAAGCTCAAAAGGAAATATAAATGTAAAGAGACAGACTGATGAATATACCAGGGATAATTTTTGGGTATGAGTTATGATGTAATGGTTTTAAATGGTTTTACAACAACACCAGTAATATAACTATTAGTTCTAAGATATATGGTCTCTTGTGTAATCCCCTTGCAAATTATGAATGAAATTGTTAATGATAGTTTCATTTGTCTTCCATTGTTTAAACTGAATGAATGATTTTATTTTTACCTCAATTTAAAGGATTTATTAAATGTTGAAGTAAGGTCATGAGTTTGTGAGTTAAGTATGTAGGGTTTGGTAAGAAGCTATATTTTAGACACAATGAGTTGAATGCTACAAGGTAGTATATCAATAATCCAAAAAATATTGAGTTGAGTTGTTATGGCATTACTAATCAATTATAAGGGTGACTCAATTATCCCATTAATGTGGCACTAGTCCCTTTCATTAGTTTACCTCAGAGTAAGTTGAGCCAATACGCACCTAGCTAGATGCTTAAAATGAGAATGAAATCATAAAATATTTCAATTATAATGTCATAACCTAAAGTGTTGCATTTTTTCTGGAAATGGATTATAGCTAATTGAAAGGTCACCCAAACCTTTGATGAATGCTACCCATTTGCACTTTGAAGGAATTCATCTATGTACAAAAATAGTCTTGTTTAAGGAATATCATATGAGCATGTTTAGGATTACCCTTTTGGGCCTCACAGAGCCCGAAGTGAAGAAGTAGGGGCCTTCGAATCCTTATTTAAGTGTTGGCCAATTCTTACCCTCACTAATTATTGAATTTTGGTAGATTCATAGGTGAGGGGTGAGATCAAGTTTGGTTCGTAAAAAATAACCAACAAAATGGTGACTCTATTGGTGACTACACTCAAATTTTTTTGTAGATTGTCTTATCCAAGATTCATTAACATTTTGAACTATTATTTTTAAATGAAGGTTGAAAATTATCATATTTTCCCATCTAAGTCACCAACAGAATGGAAATTCTATTGTGGATCGATTTGAGAAAACTTTGATTCAAGATCATTTTTCCTTAAGAGTCAAAATATTTAAGAAGAATTATTACCCAGCCTACCTTTGTGTCAAAGAGTCAATCCTCTGGGATATTGAAGGAGTTTGTTATGTGTCCTTTGGAAATTTGCACATTCTGTCAAGACTTGTCATAATTTCATAAATATTAGTGGAAATTCCCACTAGAAGTGGGTGGCAACTCTTGAAATTCTTTGTACCAGTATAAATTGTTTTGAGAGATTCTAGTAAAATGGAATGAAATTTTTTTGGAAATAAGAAGGTGTAAAGGACCTGTGTATAACACTTCTGATTAAGGATGTTTGAAATGGAAATTATTGGTGAAAGAAACTTCATATTTTGGAAGTTTGGTCCTCTATAAAAGAGGTGGTGACTCTATGCATAGGAACTTGAGGAAAGCTTGAAGAGGGTTCTAGATTTGCAAGGTTTACCACTCAGGGAAACAATTCAAGATTGGTTACAATATATCCAGGTATTCTTCCAATGCCTTGGATTTCAAGAGGAATTTATTTTATGAAAAGGATATGATAAAAAGGTTTGGTGAAATATTTGTTTCCCTATTATGTGAATTAAGAACAAATAATGGGAATAGTAGTCCTTTTGCATACTCTTGGGGTGTAATGTGTAATATTTTAGTTGGGTTGATGAGGTATGCTTACTCCTGAATTGTGTCTGTTAAAAGGTTTTAAAGCATTGATAAGTTTGAGCTTTAAAATTATGATTAAAATTAAGGAATGAGGTAATAGAATGTAGACCGAGAAATTGATTTTTGAAGATTGAATAAGAGTATAGGAGAAATGTATCAATCCCCTATATTTCCTTGTGGAACATCAAGTAAAAAACATGTAGGGCATGAAGTTCTCACCGTGCCATCAAAGGAAGTTCTCAATGGAGAGATATAAGCCATTAAATTTCAATGGTAGTCAAGGTTTTCCTAATGATATTCCCTAAGATATTAGGAAACATTTGCCTAAGTTTCCAGAGGAAAGTAATGAGTCAGCCTCTAAACACCTAACTGTATTCATATATTTGATAGGTGACTTTGAGATAGATCATCAGGATGTTGTCATGAAGCTCTTTTCTTAGTCTTTGAAAGAAGATGCTAGGGACCGGTTCTCATATTTACCAGTATATTATGTAACTTCATGGAATGACTTCATGATAGCATTTGTGGAACAATTTGGTGAAAGGGTTAGCCCTAGTGAGGTAAGAAGAAGACTTATGGAATTTGAAAGGATGAGGATGAGATGCTTCTTACTTTTAACTTGAGATTCATAAAAGTGGTGACAGGTATCTTATAACACCTAAGGCCTAGTGATGTAGAGTGTTTAATTGTAAATCTAGGTGCAATTGATAATGAGATCAGTTATTTGATAAGGGATAAGGAACCCAAAACATTACATTAGGCCTAGCACATTGCTATGGATACTGAAAATATCATGAAATTTTCAATGATGGGGGGTTATATGGCTAAAGTGTTTGTTGTCTTGATGCACGTCATATAAATGACATAGACAAGGATGACTAGAGTAATGATGTTCTTAATAGTCCATCATCACAACATATTAATCATAAATGGATGCAAAATGAGCTACGACAAAATTTGACAAATAGTGATCAGAAATTGTTTACATTATCTAGTATGAAGAGACATGAAGGGGAACTGCCTTATGAGTCGCTAAAAAGATTCTTGGATTCCTTGTTCGAGATCCCCAAAAGGTTTCGACTTGAAGATTCAGTTTGTATTGACCTATTTTTTGACATTTATGAGCCGGGGCTTAGTACTTTGTGTAAGGAATTGAAGCCTCAAGATTTTGAGAACATAATTGGTTGGATCAGGATTATTGAGGAGGCTAAATTTGAATATATGCCAAAAATGATTTCCCAAGATGATAGGGATGCTCCTCCTATTGTTATTAATCAAGGTTTTATTCAAAGAATTGATAAACAAGTTATAGAGGAAGATTATCCATCTAGAAATTAAGATGATGATATTGTCATACTTACAGGTACTGCTAATGTACCTGTGAAGGTGGTTGACCAGGATAGTGAACATGAATATCTTGATTGCTCCCTTAATAAATATGAACTTGACTATGGGGATTGACTTGAGGGCATCCTTCTTGCCTGAAGATTTCATCTGTAATAGTACTTATGAGATTATGCCTACACCATTGGACAGATAAATAGAATATGACAGATTCCTAGAGTACAATCTAGCTATATTTGAACTGGAATGATCCTAAAATGGGGTAGCCAATGAAGTTCAAGATAAGGGTGTCTATTTTCAGGGTTTTGAGCCCGATCTTTATGTTAAAAATTATGGGATTCATGATGCTAGTTGGCAATGTCTTGTTTCTGAAAGCTTATATACAACATAAATAGAATGTAGAAGTTTAATCACAAAGATGGACATGATTTTTTTTAACAAAGAATATGTTTAGCAGACTTATTTGGTTGAAAATGAAAGATGTTTAAGTTGTAGGAAACCATACATATGAGAGAAAGAAAACATATCAACTATTGGTGTACTTGAATATCCTTGTGTTGAGCACATAAATTTTTAGCAAATGAACTCATTCTTTGAGATATTTTGTTTTAATTTAAGCGATCATTTGAATAAAAGATGGGTGTATTGATGATCCTGAAGCATGCATATGTTTTAATGCCAAGGAAGGCATGGATAGTGCCTTTTCTAGAAATAACCCTGATGAGAGTAGAAGTGCTATGGGGATTGTTGAATCAGTTCCTCGAGGAAATGAAGAATATGGAAGTACATCTAATTTATATTGCTTTGATGAAAATGAGCACCAATTTTAATAAAAGCATGTGTATGAACATTTTTTGTTCATCACACAAGGGAAATATGTGCTTAATTTGGGATAGGGGCTTGTTGAGAATGACCCTATAATTCAAGATGTGAAATGGCAATGTTAGTTCAAAGGGTTAGATAATATGTCTCTAAATGGAAATCCTAAAAGGAATGAGTACCAGGGTTTCCATTTTAATGAGAAAAATGAATTGGATATCAGTCTGTATGATGATAATGACTAGGTTAATTATGAATGTTTTATATTCCCTGTTCAATTGGATGAACATTTGGTGAAAGATGATTATAAATTGAGTCAAGTGGGGTGTTACACTGATCATGTATTAATTTTTCAGTTAGTAATCGATCACTTTTCACAGAGGGACATGAATGAAAAAGATGATTATAAGTTTAAACACAACAACATGACCAACCTAGGGGTGGTTCATGATAGTTTTTTCAGCCTTTGTATTGTGCAAGAAGTGGAAAATAGGATCTTTGATAGAGGTAAGCACCAGTTTCAAGGTTGGGAGGCCTAGGACCACCAAGTAATGTCGAAGCTTGATAAAGTTGCAAAGTTAAAGTTGAAGGCTTATATCTCATATGAAGCTTTATGGAGGGATATCAGATCTCTTGGTATGGCCCTATAAATTATGTAAATAATGTACATATGTTGTTTTATTTGGTTTGGTTTTCCTTCCTAGTCCTTGATCTTGGTTATCTGTGCTCGGTCTACTTCACCTAAAATTCTGGATTCTCTCTCTGTTCATTAAGGAACATACATCCCCAACTGGAGCCACTGATGGAACCCTTCAAGAATTTTGGTTCCATTTTTTATGTGCCTAGACTTAGGGTTTTGGTCATGGCCCTTTCCATTGAAATTTTCTTGCTTTATTTTTAAAACCCTTTGTCTTTGGCTTGGTCAATGTATTTCCTATTTTCAGTCATCCTAACACATCTTGAGTCATTGAATCTCATGGGGTGACCGAACCCTCATACCTAGGTTTGCCACTCTTATATTATACAAGGTTCATCAATTAACGTTATTTCACCTTTACATCCTTTGAAAATATTATGTTCTAAGTCCTTGAGGCCTTTTATACATCAACCTAGGTAGTTCCCTCTTTTAAAACAACTTACGGGCATGTGTTAAATCTTTCACCTAAAGTCCCATTCATTGTCTCGTTCTATTGCTCACTGCTGATAGCATTTATGTTTGTGAACTCAAATGAGCAATGAGTGATGAATGGTGTTTTCTTTGAATTTTTACATCGCAGATTTTTTTTAAATGTCCAATGTTATATTAGTGATGCATGATGGACTATTTTATCACTGGTTTCTCTATTATCACTAATTTTCCATGTATTTTATAATTAGGATTAGCGATATGTGATGGCCTTTGGTGTCCTTTGTATTTCCTCATATCGCTCATCACAGATTTATTTTAAGACTAATTTTTCAAATTAGCTATGAGTGAAGAGGTCATTTGTTCATACATTCTTTCACTAATCTAAAATGCTCTTAGGAGCGATGTATCTTGTGCCATTGATTTTTCCACGTAGGTGCATGTGTCTTGATCCTGCTCCGTCGCCTTATCTCTTGTTGTTGATGTAATCTAGAGAATGAATCATGAATCTATGATGTGTGATGGAAAGGGAATGTGATCAAGGGCGAGTCTTAGATATGACAGTTGAGATCTTATCATGTGAATGTCATATCACTATTTAAACTTATGAGAGAAAAAGTGAATTGGTGATGCACAATGTGAGATGAAGTCTCAAAATGGGGCGGTGATCCAATGGTCTATTTTGCATCATGTCAATGCCCTCGTCACTAATTAAGCCCTGAAGGGGTGGGGAAAATTTGTGACGTGCAACGAATTTTCCTAACAATAGTTTTTCCAAGTGTCGACTCTATGTACTTCTCCAATATAAATGAAGGGGCACAGATCAAGGTTGGTGATGCATGTTAATTTTCAGATCATGGGTGACTAATGAAGATTAAGGGAGGACATGGTAGCTTTTGGGGTTGTTTCACTATTTTATAGAAACAAGTTGTAAAAGGCCAAAAATAATGTAAAAGTTTGTCATTGATGAAGCTATAAATCCTCAAAAATCGACGGTCCAGATTCAAAGTTGATTTGCTCATTTATCAACTCACTCACATGACGATCTCTTCAATCGTTAATTACTACATGCTCCAGATCATCTATTTAATATAGAGTGCTTGTCGTTTGATCTCACCAGCTCCAATATTTAGAGAATGTGAAGTGTGGGTTATTCAAGGATTGTCTGGGTGTCAAGTTTTCAATTACAGAGGATATTGATGTTTTATCTTAGGTGAGTTTTCTTTCGTGTGGGCTCTATTCTATTTCTTGCTTGAGTTCGTTTGGGAGTATTTTATTTTTGGGGTTTGTTAAAATGATTTGGATTTGTGGGTGTGATTTCCTACAATTTTAATTCAGGATTTAAGGTTGATTGTCTTCACTCAAATTATTTTTGGTATAACTTCTACCCCATGTTTTGCAAAATGGGTAAGTCAAGTGAGTCAACTAAGCCAACTAGGAGGTTTAGACAACTTAGTTTGATTGAATTTCATGAGGATATGTCTATGGATGAGCAAGAAGTCCCTATGACTTCCATTGCTCCAAAGGGTAAAATAAAGGCCTTTCGTCAAAGGAAGAAGATAATTGTCCAAAGTACCTACAATTTGAAAAATAGGACCATTTTAGAAGAAATGGTCAAGTTTAAAGGAAGGAGTCGGATGACCCGATGAAGAAGACCAAGAAAATAAATAGGAGTCAAAGTTGTGCCTGCCTAAATATAATTCTCCCATTGTGCTCTCTGATAGCCCTTTGGATGGTGGATGTGACACTAACTCTTGGTATAGCCATTATCTTCTCTCTCTAGTACCATATGATGACTCTGTTGATGATGTGTTGATGGTTCCTCCAACTGCTTCCTAAACAAGGGGTGTTCGAGCTTGCTTTGATGCTGACAACTCGAAGTAGCACCTCCTCTTTTTTTTGTTTTCTATGATACCACTGCCATTGCATCAAGATTGCTTCCTTCAACACGTTATGTGATTTTGGTATTTTAATCCTCCATATTGATGTGGATTTTTTCTAACGGATATGATTTTCTAGGAAGTGTGTAGCTTTTTGCCTTAATTGATGATAAACAATCTTTTTGTTCAACGTGGATGCTACAACAATGACTAAACGGTGCCTTGTGCATGATGTGGATAATTTCCTTTAAAAATTTTTGGAGAATCTTGTCTTTTACTTCCCATGTTATAAAAATGATTACATAAAACCATCTAGGGGAATATCTCAAATACGGTTGAAATGGGTTTTGAAATGAAATATGAAATGTAGTCATAATTCTATTAGATGCTTGTTGCTCCCTTGTGTTATACATGGGATTTTAGGGTTGATTAGTAGAAGATTTTTCTCGTCTCATAATGGTCTACGTGAGCATGCTACCCTCATAAGGAAATATAAATGTAAATATATAGACTGGTGAATATACAAGGGATAAGTTTAGGGTATGAGTTATGATGTAATGGTTTTAAATTGTTTTACAAGAACACCAGTAATATAAGTATCAGTTCAAAGATATATGGTCTCCTATATAATTCCCTTGCAAATTATGAATGAAATTGTTAATGATAGTTTCATTTGTCTTCCATTGTTTAAATTGAATGAATGATTTTATTTTTACCTCAATTTAAAGGATTTATTTAATGTTAAAGTAAGGTCATGAGTTTGTGAGGAAAGTATGTAGGGTTTGGGAATAAGCTATATTTTAGACACAATGAGTTGAATGCTACAAGGTAGTATATCAATCATCCAAAAATTATTGAGCTGAGTTTCTATGGTAGTACTAAAATCATTTATAAGGGTGACTCCATTATCCTATCAATGTGTAACTGGTCCCTTTCATTAGTTTATCTTAGAGTAAGTTGAGTCAATACGCACCTAGCCACAGGCTTAAAATGAGAATAAAATCATAAAATATTTCAATTATAATGTCATAACCTGAAGTATTGCATTATTCCTCGCAATGCATTATATCTTATTGAAATGTCAGTCATAGCTTTGATGAATGCTACCCATTTGCACTTTGAAGGAATTCATCTATGTACGAAAATAGTCTTGTTTAAGGAATATCATATGAGCATGTTTAGGACTACCCTTCTAGGTCTCACAAAGATCGAAGTGAAGAAGTAGGGGCCTTAGAATCATTAATTATGTGTTCGCCAATCCTAGGTCTCTAATACCAAATGTAAAGAGTGAAACTCTTTAAAACAAGCATTGACAAAACTTTAAATTATCTCATTTATATTCAAAATAAAGTCAACATTTCATTCATTTAGACATCATAAAAATCAGTCGATTCCAAAACAATGATTTAAAGTCGAAAAATATTCAATATACATTTCTAGTTTAAATACATACACGTGTCATAATACATGAAATTGATAATAATGCAAAAGAAGTTGTAATACAAGTTACAATTCAAGACTTAGGCATTCAGACACCTTAAGCTCTTCAATACATAATTTGAGAATACATAAAACATAAATGAAGATGACATCCTTTGATCTTCAATCCAATATGATATCTTCGATAATGAAGATGAGAACAAGAATCAGGTGCTTTTTCTACCCAACCTCGAAGCTTATGCTTCCTCTAAATTCTTTAGTCATTCAAAAAATACCCAACCCTGCATGAATCGCTTAGCAAAAAGCAGTCGACAAGCAAGATGGAATGTAGTGCGTGCCTAGTATAACTAGTGAAACCACAAGCATTTTCATTTTTCTAATTTATTTAAGAATCAAGCAAGTTCAATACTAGGATATGGTAGAGAGTTCAATAATTCCATCTATTTCAATGGTCCTTATGTTACTTGACCAAGTAAAATGTCATGCATGACAAATAAAGCAGTTTTGCAAAAGAAAAACTACACTCTCTAATAACCCATATTCGGCACCCGTCTCGAAAAATAACTTTCCAAAAACATGACATGCACTTTCATTTATCAAGCATGCATGGTTCCAATCAAATAAATACAATCTTTCAAAAACAATCAAACAAAAAGCTTGTTTCAAGCAAAAATAGTTTAATTGTTGTTCTTTTCATTGTTTTAATCTGTAAATGACATTTAAATTAATGTTTAAATCGAGTAAATTAAATAATCAAAAATAAAAAATAAAAATTAAGAAGGTGTACCTCAAGTATGTAAATTAAATACATATAAAAACAAGCATAAATGAGCACACGTTCTTTCATTCAATTTACTCATTTTATTTGTTTCCTCTATGAAATAATCCTAATTCCTTTAGTTTTCAAGTAAATCGTTTCTTTAAATTTAATTGATTTATTTTTTGTTTTCCATACTTGTAGAAAATAAATAAATACTTTTTCATGAACATAATTTAAATAAATCGTTTCAGTTTATGTTTTGAATGTTTTGAGTTTTATTTGCTAAATCCACTGATTTTAATTTCTATTTCAAAATTACGTTACAAGTTAAGAGATATTTAATCAAAATCTTTTTTGTTTTGAATTCTTTTCAAATAACCTTTTCTGTTTAAAATCTTTTCAAAATTTAAGTCTGAGTTTCTCCTAAATGGATAATCAGTTATTTTTCATTGTTTTCCATCAAATTTTCCTAAAATTTTATGTTTCTAATTTCAATTGTTTTTGGAAAAAAAAAATCATAGTTTGTTATTTAACAATTTACACAGAATTCAAAGAAAACAAAAATACATAATAGTTTTTAACAATTAGAATAAGAAATATCTATTTCATTTGAATTCATTGTATTCATGATTGTGTTTAATTATTTCTAAAAATCCTACCTGTTAATTCTTAAATTTGGAAATGTTGAATGTGTGCTACCTCAGTCAATTTCCTGTAGTTTCTCAGTCTATTCCCTAGCTGCATCTATCCTCTATTCTTCTATTTTCTTTCTCTCCCTAGTGCCTTTCTATCTTTTGTTGTTTGGGTGAAATGGAGATAACACTCCCTAGAATTTTATTTCTTTTCCTAACTCTCCTTCTATCTTCTTCTTTCTTCCCACACTTCACTCTACTGATCTATTTCCTATCTCTTGTTGCCTACGTACTAAGAAGGTAGGTTTCTAGACACTCTCCTCTCCTTCCCACCCTGCCATGTGCCTCCTTCCTCCCTCTATTTCTTGTCTAATTCCTCTTTGCAGAGGCCGCGCCTTCAACTTTCCCTCTTCCTGCACACTACTCCCTTACTGCCTGCCTTTGCACTAGGCATCCTTCCTTGTCTACAGCTACACATGGAGAGTGGAGGGGGATTCCCATTTAAAATAGAAAATTAAATCTGTTCTTTTCTATGTACCTCCTCTTCCTAGTTGTGCCTTGGAGAGTAAGGAGTGGAGGTTGATTTCAATCTGGAATATTCAAACTCCTCTTCTAAAATTTTTTGATCTGGTAAGTGCATGGGGAGTGAGAAGATAAACAAAAGAAATTTAAAGAAACTTAATCAACATCCTCTCCTCCAAGTTGTGTGCACATGGTATAATTAGCAGTTCCAGAAAAAAGCAAAAAAAAAAAAAGATAACAATCTCTGCCTCTGTCAAATTCATGTAAATTTCCTTGCAAAATTCTCTCTATTGTCTCTTTTATTTCTCTCTCTTTTATAAATATGGATTTTGACACACCATCAATTTTAAATTTTTCCTTTTCAGACTCTCTGTCTCTCTCTGTTTTGTTTCATGCAATTCATGGAGTTATTCACAATGCAAGATCCACAATTTTAGTGTGATCTCTAGTTCTAATTTTCAAGACTCCAAGTTCTAAATTTGATTGCCTTCAAATGATTGAAGATATTTTCTTCAATCTGTTCAACTGCTTGTTTGAAATCAATTTCAATTTGCATGTATGTTTATTTTTCAATTTCTTTTCAATTTGTTTTCAATAACTCAACTTTAGATATTTGTTTAATTTCCTCATTAAATCTTTTCTTCCATATTTTTAAATAAGAAATAAATAAAAACAATTAAATTTATAATGCAATATTTATTACATTTTAATAAATTCCATAATAAAAAGTCTATTTCATTAAATTTCAAAATACAAGCATCATTATTTTCAAAAAATGATAAAATATTGACTTAAATAATTTGGTCGCCATTTAAAGCAACATATATTTTTCCACATTTTGGAGAAATCAATAAAACTTAATTTAAAAATTGCAAACACAGTAATCACAAAAACGCATTAAAATATTAACTAAGTGAGTGTGTGAGATTCCATCATCCTCATAAACGTCTAATGGCTAAAATGACTCTACCTGATCATTGTTCTCGCCTTCATTCACGTTCACCTGTTCTTGCATTCACTTGCACTCAAGTTTTCATCAGCAATGACAAACCCCAAATTTAAATATAAATGCATTTCAAATCATTGCAATTGCATTTCAATTTCAATTTCAGTTTCATTTCAATTTAAATTTAAACTTCAATTTAAATAACAATATCATGATTAATAATTGCATTTAAATAATCAATAAAATCTATACGTGACATCCTTCCCCTCTTGGAAGAGACATCATCTTGATGTCTTATTAATCATTCAATAAGCATAACATCACAATCAATAACACATACTATCTCAATCAGTAAAAACATAGTATCTCAATCATAATGAAATAGTAACTAACATAGTTCTCAAACATAAACATAAATAAATCATAGTAGCATCCACATTTCAGATGTTATAGTTGCAATTGCTTTGGTAGACATGCAAAGTTCACAACATGTGAATAAAAAACCAGAGTATCAAGTATCTTCGTATAAAGCAAGTACTAATCTATGAAAGCAAATGAGGAAAATGACAGTCAATCATCTCAGAATCCTCCCATGTAGCACTATCCTCAGTATATTGGTCCCACTAGACCTTGTACTAAGTACTATCTCTGTTATGTAGCTTAATGCTATGCCTGTCTAGGATTCAGATGGGCTCCACTAGCACCACCCCTGGATCCTGTACCTGTAATGAACGCCAATCAAGAATATGAGATGCATCATGATGGTATGGTTTCAACAAAGAAACATTAAATACATTATGGAGTCAAGCTAGAGCAGGTGGTAATGCTAGTCTATATGTAACTGGATTAATAACTTCCAGTACATCAAAGGGTCCCGCAAATCTGGGTGCCAACTTTGATGATTTCCCAAATGAGATAGAGCTCTTATGAGGTTTAACCCTCAAAAAGAATTTATCTTCTACAACAAACTGCTTGAAAGGCCTGTTCCTATTAGCATAGCTCTTATGTCTATTAGTTGCTTCCTTCAACCTACCCTTGATCAACTTCATTTGCTCATCCATTTCCTTGAGCATATCTAGATCAATAATGATCATGTCTTCCATCCTATCCCAACTGATGGGTGTGCAAAATTTCTAGCCATAAAGTGCCTCAGAAGGTGTCATACCCAATGATGCATGAAAAGAGTTGTTGTAGGCAAACTCAACCAATGGAAAATATTCCTCCCAATTGTACTATTGATCCATGCAGTACATTCTCAACAAATTCTCAACAACCTGATTGACCCTTTTAGTCTGGCCATCAGTTTGTGGGTGATATACAGAACTAAAATTCAATTTAGTTCCCAAAGCTGCATTTAGTGTAGTCCAAAACCTAGATGTCATCCTGGTATCCCTATCAGAAATAATGGTCTTTGGTACACCATGCAGTCTGAATATCTCTTGCACAAATTTCCTCGCAAGAGTCAATGATCTATCCTTCAGATTTTGAGGTATGAAATGTGAAACTTTCGTCAGCTTATCAACAACTACTAAGATGGTATCATGCCTATTCCTGCTCAAAGGTAATCCTTGGATGAAATCCATACTGATTACTTGCCACTTATACTCAGGTTTATTGTGGGGATACAAAATTCTTGCTGGATGCACATGCTCGACCTTGACCCGTTGGCATTCCAAACATCTAGCCACATACCCCATAACATCTTTCTTGAGCTTAGGACAAAAATGTAAAGCCTTCAACTCAACTACCATCTTCGTAACTCCTAGATGCCCTGAATAAGGTGCATCATGTACTTCCTCAAGTCTCAACCCTCAAGGATATACATCCTTCCTTGATATCTCACAATGCCATCATAATCCATCACATATCCATCAAACCTATGCTCTAAAGGATCTGCCTCTAAGGGTTGCTTGACTCTATCATAATGCTCATCTACTGGAAGATACTGCAACACTTCTTGTCTCAAATTTGACCTTGTGGTCAACATAGCAGAGAGATGTCTTCTCCTGCTAAGAGCATCAACAACTCTATTTTCCTTACCCTTGATATACTCAATACCAAAATCATACTCACTTAGGAACTCAAGTCACCTTCTTTGTCTTGCATTGAGGTTCAGTTGTGTGAAGATGTACTTAAGTCCTAAAGGATCTATCTTAAGCTCAAATGGTTTCCCTAGGAGATAATGTCTCCTTATTTGCAATGCATGAACAATAGTCGTAAGCTCGAGATCATGTGGAGCATAATTCAACTCATACTATTTTTGTTTCCTAGACTCATATGCAACCACCTTCCCTTCTTGCATCAACACAACTCCTACACCTTCACCTGAAGTGCCCATTAGGATCTGGTATAGTCAACACTGGTGTCGATGTCAACTTCTATTTAAGAATTTGACATGCTTCCTCACACTTCTTAGTCCACTCATATTTCTTTCCCTTCTTCTGAAGAGAAGTAATAGGTGCTCCAATCCTAGAAAACCCTTCCACATATTTTCGATAGTATCTTGCAAGTCCCATGAAACTATGAACTTTAGTAACACTCTAAGGTGTTGGCCAATCTACAATTGCCTCTATCTTTGTAGGATCAACTAAGATTCCCTCAGCAAATATGACATGCCCCAAATAGTGAACCTTCTTCTGAAAGAAATTACACTTCAAAAACTTACCAAAAAGCTTTCGATCTCTTAGTTGTTTCAAGACTATTCTCAAGTGCTTCTCATGCTCCTCTTCTAGTTTAGAGTAAATCAAAATATCATCAATGAATATAAGCACGAAATCATCTAAAAAATTTATAAAGATACTATTCATAAGGTTCATGAATGTCACTGGAGCATTTGTCAGACCAAAAGGTACCACTGTGAACTCGTAGTGTGCATATCGAGTTCTAAAAGTTGTCTTCAGAATGTCCTCATCCTTAATCCTTAACAGGTGGTAACCTGATCTAAGATCAATCTTAGAAAACACTATGCCCCCTTTCATCTGATCAAAAAACTCATCTATCCTAGGTAAAGGATATTTTTTCTTGATGGTAACATTTTTTAGCATCCTGTAATCAATACACAGTCTCAAGGTTCCATCCTTCTTCTTAATGAAGATTATCGACGCACCCCATGGGGATACACTTGGTCTAATAAATCCTCATTTCAGCAACTCCTGCAATTGAACCTTTAGTTCATATAACTCTATAGTACTCATTCTGTATGGAGCCTTGGATTGAGGCTCTGTTCTAGGTAAAAGTTCAATCGAGAAATCAAATTCTCTCTTCGACCTAGTAACTTAGTAAGTTCTTTGGGAAAGATATCCAAGAACTCTCTTGGAACTGGATAGCCCTTTGGACTTTGCTGGACATTATCCAAGTCACTCACCAATATAGCATATATGGAACATCCTTTTTGATGTGCTTTCTTTACCTGCATAGCTGAGATATGTCTCAACTCTAGAGGTTCTCAAGATCCTAAAATCTCAATTGGATGTCCAAAATCATCCAAAAAACTCACAACCTTATCCTCACAGTTCACTATGGCTTTATGCTCAGTTAACCAATTGATCCCTAATATCACATCATAAGAACCCAACGGTGCTACATATAGGTTAACTTGGGTTTGTAAATTAGGTAGCTCTAAATCACTGCATGATAAACATGAATCTACCCTCTTCTCTACTTGATTTCCATACTGAACCATCCATGAATGTGAAAAAAAACCAGGTCTAATAGGTAATTTAGCAACTACTTTAGGATCAATAAAGCATTCAGTAGCTCCTGTATCTATCAAAATAGAAACAGATTGTCCAAAAAGCTTACCCAATATTTGAATAGGCGAAGCCTAAAAGTCTACTTGACAGTTGTCAACCACTGCATGAA
Source organism: Sequoiadendron giganteum (assembly GCA_007115665.2). NCBI lineage: Eukaryota > Viridiplantae > Streptophyta > Pinopsida > Cupressales > Cupressaceae > Sequoiadendron > Sequoiadendron giganteum. Next base: position 173,450,627 of record CM021103.1, on the reverse strand, counting down.
TCTGGTGTTGCGGTGCTCATCAATCATTACCACCTCGCTGACCTCCTGTACGCTGAGTGCAATTGGAGGCATAGTGATCTCCTCCACAATTATAGCATCCACCTCATGGCCCTAGGTGACCACCTATCCTGTTCTTGATATTGGAGAAGTTGGTGTTATTATTATTCAATTTCTTATTTCCACCAAAGCTCCCTTCTCCTTTATCCTGAGCGTTTGTTCCTCTCTTCATATTCTTGATCTAATGATTGTTATTATTACCCTTCTGGTTATTGTTGTTATTGTTTTAGAGCTTCCTATTTCCAAAACCAGATTTAGCATTTACATTCTTCCTATAGTTTTCCACCTATTGCAGCTTTTGTTCCTGTTTTATGACCTTCTCAAAGACCTCATCCATAGTCAATGGATTATGAATATCCACATCAACTCCAATCCGTGGCCTCAATCCTATGATGAATTTCCAAATACAGAACCATTCATCCATCTGATATTGTGGTAAGTACTTTAGGAGATTAGTGAACCTCTCCTAGTACTGAGTAACTACCAGACCACCCTGTGTTAGATTCTTGAACTCTGTCATCTTCCTGTCAAAGAACAGTTGTGGAAGCCACCTCTTCCTAAAAATTTTCAAGAGCACTTCCCATGTAGTCCCACTTGGTAGTAACTTCTTCTCAATCTTCTCGTTATCCCACCAAGTAGCAGCTTCTCAAGTAAGTTGGTATGTAGCCCAAACTACCTTGGTCTCATTGGACATATTCGTGAGCTCAAAGTAATTTTCCATCTCAATAACCCAAGCTTCAACTCCATCACCTATAGTCTTACCATCAAACTTGGGTGGTGCTACCCTTTTCAAATCTTTCGCCAACTCCCCTTCAATCCTAGCTTGAAGATTTTGTGGTTCTTCAACCCTTGGATTCTCATTATTGGGTTGCTCCTGATTTTGGGGAATTTCAACTCGAGGGTTTTGTCCTTCTTTGACACCTCAAACTTCATGTTCTTGATTATCCATTTTGGAACCCTGCTAATTTAAGAGACTAAGAATCTGATCTAACTTGTCATTCTCATTACTTGTAGCAACTCCTTTTCCTCTTGTCCCCATTATGTATCAACAATTCCTGCATCAAGGAATGTTTCTTTAGCATAATGGACAAAGGACCCTAGTGTTCAAACCTAGGGCTCTGATACCAAATGTAAAGAGCGAAACTCTTTAAAACAAACATCAACAAAAATTTAAATAATTTCATTTCTATTCAAAATAAAGTTGACACTTCATTCATTTAGACATCATAAAAATCAGTCGATTCCAATACAACGACTTAAAGTCGACAAAGATTCAATATATATTTCCAGTTTAAATACATACACATGTCATAATACATGAAATTGATAATAATACAAAATAAGTTGTAATACAAGTTACAATTCGAGACTTAGGCATTCAGACGCCTTAAGCTCTTCAATACATAATTCAAGAATACATAAAACATAAATGAAGATGACATCCTTTGATCTTCAATCCAATAGCATATCTTCAATAATAAAGACGAGAACAAGGATCAGGTGCTTTTTCTGCCCAACCTCGAAGCTTACGCTTCCCCGAAATTCTTTAGTCATTCAAAGAATACCTAAACCTACATAAATCGCTTAGCAAAAAGCAGTCGACAAGCAAGATGGAATCTAGTGCGTGCCTACTATAACTAGTAAAACCACAAGCATTTTCATTTTTCTAATTCATTTAAGAAACAAGCAAGTTCGATACTAGGATATGGTAGAGAGTTCAATAATTCCATCTATTTCAATGGTCCTTATGTTACTTGGCCAATTAAAATTTCATGCATGACAAATAAAGCAGTTTTGCAAAAGCAAAACTACACTCTCTAATAACCCATATTCAGCACCCGTCCTGGAAAATAACTTTCCAAAAACATGACATGCACTTTCATTTATTAAGTGTGCATGGTTCCAATCAAATAAATACAATCTTTCAAAAACAATTAAAAAAAAATCTTGTTTCAAGCAAATAAAGTTTAACTATTTTTCTTTTCATTGTTTTAATCCATAAATGACATTTAAATTAATGTTTAAATCAAGTAAATTAAATAATTAAAAATAAAAATAAAAATTAAAAAGGTGTATCTCAATAATGTAAATTAAATACATATAAAAACAAGCATAAATGAGCACATGTTCTTTCGTTCAATTTACTCATTTAATTTGTTTCCTCTATGAAATAATTTTAATTCCTTTAGTTTTCAAGTAAATCGTTTCTTTAAATTTAATTGATTTATTTTTTGTTTTCCATACTTGCAGAAAAAAAAAAATACTTTTTCATGAACATAATTTAAATAAATCGTTTCAGTTTCTATTTTGAATGTTTTGAGTTTTATTTTCTAAATTCACTAATTTTAACTTCTATTTCAAAATTACATTAAAATTTAAGAGATATTTAATCAAAATCTTTTCTATTTTGAATTCTTTTCAAATAACCTTTTCTGTTTAAAATCTTTTCAAAATTTAAGTCTGAGTTTCTCCTAAATGGATAATCAGTTATTTCTCATTGTTTTCCATCAAATTTTCCTAAAATTTTATGTTTCTAATTTCAATTGTTTCTGGAAAAAAAAAAATGATAGTTTGATATTTAAAAATTTACAGAGAATTCAAAGAAAATAGAAATACATTTGAATAGTTTTTAACAATCAGGATAAGAAATATCTATTGCATTTGAATTCACCATACTCATGATTGTGTTTAATTATTTCTAAAAATCCTACTTGGTAATTCTTAAATCTGGAAATGTTGAATGTGTGCTACCTCTATCAATTTCCTATAGTTTCTCAGTCTGTTCCCTGGCTGCATCTATCCTTTGTTCTTCTATTTTCTTCCTCTCCCTTGTGCCTTTCTGTCTTTTGTTGTTTGGGTGAAATGGAGTTAACACTCCCTAAAATTTTATTTATTTTCCTAACTCTCCTTCTATCTTCTTCTTTCTTCCCACACTTCAGTGTGCTGATCTATTTCCTATCTCCTATTGCCTACGTACTAAGAAGGTAGGTTGCTGGATACTCTCCTCTCCTTCCCACCTTGCCATGTGCCTCCTTCCTCCCTCTATTTCCTACGCAATTCCTCTTTGCAGAGGTCGTGCCTTCACCTTTCCCTCTTCCTGTGCACTACTCCCTTGTTGCCTACCTTTGAACTAGGCATGTCCTTCCCTATCTATAGTTGCGCATGGAGAGTGGAGGGGGATTCCCATTTAAAATAGAAAATTAAATCTGTTCTTTCCTACGTACCTCCTCTTCCTGGCCGCACCTTGTAGAGTAAGGAGTGGAGGTTGAATTCAATCTGGAATATTCAAACTCCTCTTCTAAACTTTGTTGATCTGGTAAGTGCCTGGGGAGTGAGAAGATAAACAATAAAAATTTAAAGAAACTTAATCGACATCCTCTCCTCCAAGCTATGTGCGCATGGTATAATTAGCAGTTCCAGAATAAAAACAAAAGATAACAATCTCTGCCTCTGCCAAATTCATGTAAATTTCTTAGCAAAATTCTTCCTATTGTCTCTTCTTTTTCTCTCTTTTATAAAAACGGATTTTCACACACCCTTCAATTTCAAAATTTTCCTTTTCAGACTCTCTGTCTCTCTCTGTTTTCTTTCATGCAATTCATGGAGTTATTCACAAGGCAAGATCCACAATTTTAGTGTGATCTCTAGTTCCAATTTTCAAGACTCCAAGTTCTAAATTTGATTGCCTTCAATTGATTGAAGATATTTTCTTCAATCTATTCAACTGCTTGTTTGACATCAATTTCAATTTGCATGTATGTTTGTTTTTCAATTTCTTTTCAATTTGTTTTCAATAACTCAACTTTAGATATTTGTTTGATTTCCTCATTAAATCTTTTCTTCCATATTTTTAAATAATAAATAAATAATACCAATTAAATTTACAACGCAATATTTATTACATTTTAATAAATTATGTAATAAAAAGTCTATTTCTTTAAATTTCAAAATACAAGCATCATTATTTTCAAAAAATGATAAAATATTTTCTTAAATAATTTGGTCATCATTTAAAGCAACATATATTTTTCCCAATTTTAGAGAAATCAATAAAGCTTAATTTAAAATTTCCAAACACAGTAATCACAAAAATGCATTAAAATATTAACTAAGTGATTGTGTGAGATTCCATCATCCTCATAAATGTCTAATGGCTAAAACAACTCTACCTGATCGTTGTTCTCACCTTCATTCACGTTCACCTATTCCTGCATTCACTTGCACTCGAGTTTTCATCAGCAATGACAAACCCCAAATTTAAATATAAATACATTTCAAATCATTGTAATTGCATTTCAATTTCAATTTCAGTTTCATTTCAATTTAAATTTAAACTTCAATTTAAATAACAATATCATGATTAATAATTGCATTTAAATAATCAATAAAATCTATATGTGACACCTTCTGGATCTCACAGAGATCGAAGTGTAGAAGTAGGGGCCTTAGAATCCTTAATTAAGTGTTGGCCAATCCTTACCCTCACTAATTATTGAATTTTGGTAGATTCATAGGTGAGGGGTGAGATCAAGTTTGGTTTATAAAAAATAACCAACAAAATGGTGACTCTACTAGCGACTACACTCAATTTTTTTTTTGTAGATTGTCTTATCAAAGATTCATTCAAATATTGAACTATTATTTTTAAATGAAGGTATAAAATAATCATATTTTCCCATCTGAGTCACCAACAAAATGTTGACTCTACTGTGGATTTATTTGAGAAAACTCTGATAGAAGATCATTTTTCCTTAAGAGTCAAAATATTTAAGAAGAAGTATTACCCAGCCTAGATTTGTGTCAAAGAGTCAATCCTCTGGGATATTGAAGGAGTTTGTTATGTGTCCTTTGCAAATTTGCATATTCTGTCAAGACTTTTCACAATTTCATAAATATTGGTGAAAATTTCCCATAGAAGTGGGTGGTGACTCTTGAAATTATTTGTACTAGTATAAATTGTTTTGAGAGATTCCAGTAAAATGGAATGAAAAGTTGATGGAAATAAGAAGGTCTAAAGGACCTGTGTATGACTCTTCTATTAAGGATGTTTGAAATAGAATTTATTGGTGAAATAAACTTCATATTATGGAATTTTGGTCCTCTATAAAGGATGTGGTGACTCTATGCATAGGAACTTGAGGAAAGCTTGAAGAGGGTTCTAGATTTGCAAGCTTTACCAATTAGGGACACAATTAAAGAATGGTTATAATATATTCAAGTATTCTTCCCCTGCCTTGGATTTCAAGAGGAATACATTTTATGAAAAGGCTATGTTAAAAAGGTTTGGTGAATTTTTTTTTCCCTATTATGTCAATTAAGCAAAAATAAAGGGAATAGTAGTCCTTTTTGCATACTCTTGGGGTGTAATGTGTAATATCTAATTTGGGTTGAAGAGGTATGCTTACTCTTGAATAGTGCCTAGTAAAAAGTTTTAAGGCATTGATAAGTTTGAGCTTTAAAATTATAATTTAAATTAAGGAATGAGGTACTAGAATGTCGACTGAAATGTCAATTTTCTAAGATTTAATATGGGTACGGGAAAAATGTATCAATCCCTTATATTTCCTTGTGTAACATCAAGTAAAAACATGCAGGGCATGAAGCTCTCACTGTGCCATCAAAGGAAGTTATGAATGGAGAGATATAAGCCATTAAATTTTAATGGTATTCAAGGTTTTCCTAATGATAGTCCCAAAGATATTAGGAAACATTTGCCTAATTTTCCAAGGGAAAGTAATGATTCACCCTCTAAACACCTAAGTGTATTCATAGATTTGATGGGTGACTTTGATATTTAGATCATGAGGATGTTGTCATGAAGCTCTTTGCTTAGTCTTTAAAAGAAGATGCTAGCGACCGGTTCTCATATTTACTAGTATATTATGTAACTTCATGGAATGATTTCATGATAGCATTCATGGAAAAATTTGGTTAATGGGTTAGCCCTAGTGAGGTAAGAAAAAGACTTATGGAAATTTGAAAGGATGAGGATGAGATGGTTCCTACTTTTAACTTGAGATTCATAAAAGCGGTGAGAGGTATCCCGAAACACCTAAGGCCTGGTGATGCAGAGTGTTTAATTCTATATCTAGGTGCAATTGATAATGAGATTAGTTATTTCATAATGAATAAGGAACCCAAAACATTAAATTAGGCCTATCACATTGCTATGGATATTTAAAATATCATGAAATTTTCAATGATGAGGAGTTATATGGCTACAAGTGTTTGTTGTCCTGATGCATGTCATATAAATGAAATAGGAAAGTATGACCAGAGTAGTGATGTTATTAACAGTCCATTATCACAACATATTAATCCTAAATGGATGAAAGATGAGCTACAACAAAATGTGACTAATACTGATCAGGCATTGTTTACATTATCTAGTATGAAGAGACATGAAGGGGAACTGCCCTATGAGTTGCTAGCAAGATTCTTGGATTCTTTGTTTGAGATCCCCAAAAGGTTACAACCTAAAGATTCAGTTTGTATTGAACTATTTTATGAAATTTATGAGCCAGGGTTTAGTACTTTGCATAAGGAATTAAAACCTTATCATTTTGATCACATAATTGGTTGGATCAGGATTGTTGAGGAGGCTAAATTTGAATATATGTAAAAAATGATTTTTGAGGATGATAGGGATGCTCCTCCTATTATTATTTATCAATTTTTTATTCAAATAATTGATAAAGAAGTTATAGAGGAATAATATCCATCTAGTAATGAAGATGATGATATTTTCATACTTACAAGTACTACTAATGTACCTACGAAGGTGGGTGACCATTATAGTGAATATGAATATCTTGATTGATCTCTTAATAAATATGAACCTACTTATGGGGATTGACTTGAGGGCATCCTTCTTGCTTGAAGAGTTTAGTTGTAATAGTACTTATGAGATTATTCTTGTGCCATTGGACAAATAGATAGCATATGATGGATTCTTGGAGTGCAATCTAGCTATATCTGAACTGGAATGCTCTAGAAATGGGGTAGACAATGAAGTTCAAGATAAGGGTGTCTATTTTTAGGGTTTTGAGCCTGAGTTTTATGTTAAAAATGATGGGATTGGTGATGCTAGTTAGCAAGGTCTTGTTTCTGAATGCTTATATACAACATAAATTGAATGTACAAGTTTTATCACAAAGATGGACATGATTTTTTTTAACAAAGAATATATTGAGCAGAGTTATTTAGTTGAAAATGAGAGATGTTTAAGTTGTAGGAAACCATACATATGAGAGCCAACAAACCTATCAACTATCAGTGTACTTGAATATCTTTATGCTGAGCACATAAATTATGAGCTACTGAACTGATCCTTTGAGATATTTTTTTTTAATTTGAGCAATGATTTGATGGAAGAATGGGTGTATTGATGATCCTGAAGAAGGAGTATGTTTTAATTCCAGGGAAGGCATGGATAGTACCTTTTCTAAAAATAAACTTGATGAGAGCAAAAGTGTTATGGGGATTATTGAATCAGTTCCTCAAGGAAATAAAGAGTATGGAAATACAACTAATTTATATTGCGCTGATGAATATGAGCACCAATTTGAACAAAAGCAGGTGTATGAACATTTTTTGTTCATCACACAAGGGGAATATGTGCTTAATTTAGGATAGGGACTAGTTGAGAATGACCCTAGAATTCCATATGGGGAATGGAAATGTTAGTTCAAAGGGTTAGATCATATGTCTCTAATTGAAAATCCTAAAAGGTATGAGTACCAGGGTTTGCAATTTAATGAGAAAAATGAATTGAATATCAATTTGTATAATGATAATGATCAGGTGAATTATGAATGTTTTATTTTCCCTGTTCAATTGGATGAACATTTGGTGAAATATGATTATAAACTAAGTCAGGTGGGATGTTACACTGATCATGTATTAATTTTTTAGTTAGTAATCAGTCACTATTCATAGAGGGACATGATGGAAAAGATGATTATAATTTTAGACATGACAAGATGACTAACCTATTGGTGGTTCATGATAGTGTTTTCAGCCTTTACATTGTGCAAACAGTGGAAAATAGGGTTTTTGATAGAGGTAAGTACCAGTTTCAAGGTTGGGAGCCCTAGGGCCACCAAGTAATGTTGAAGCTTGATAAAGTTAGAAAGTGCAAGTTGAAGGCTCGTATCTCATATGAAGCTTCAAGGAGGGATATCGGATCTCTTGGTATGGCCCTGTAAATTATGTAAATACTGTACATATATATGTTGTTTTCTTTGGTTTGGTTTTCCTACCTGGTCCTTTTTTTTGGTTATCTTTGCTCGGTCTGCTTTACCTAAAAATGTAGATTTTCTCTCTATTCATTAAGGAACATACATCCCCAATTGGAGCCACTGATGGAACCCTTCAAGAATTTTGGTTCAATTTTTTATAACTCTACAAAATTTGGCCATTTTTATGTGGTTAGACTTAGGGTTTTACTCATGGCCCTTTCCATTGGAATTTTCTTGCTCTATTTTTAAAACCCTTAGTCTTTGGCTTGGTTGATCTATTTCATATTTTCAATCATCTTAAAACATCTTGAGTCATTGACTCTCATAGGGTGAACAACACCTGATACCTAGGTTTGACACTCTTATATTTTATAAGGTTTATCAATTAACCTTATTTCACCTTTACATCCTTTGTAAATATTATGTTCTAAGTCCTTGAGGCCATTTATACGCCGACCTAGGTGGTTCCCTCTATTAAGACAACTTACGGGCACGTCCTAAATCTTGCACCTCAAGTCCCATTCATCTTCTCATTCTATCGCTTGCCACTGATACCATTTAAGTTTGTTAACTCAAATGAGTGATGAGTGATGAGCGGTGTTTTCTTTGATTTCGCACATCGTAGATTTGTTTTAAATATCCAATGTTATATTGGTGATGCATAATGGACTATGTAATCAATGGTTTCTTTGTTATCACTAATTTCTCATGTATTTGGTAATTAGGATTAAAGCGATATGTGATGGGCTTTGGTGCCCTTTGTCTTTCCTCATATCGCTCATGGGTATGTCTAGGATCATGATGGGCCAAAAAGTGGCGATATATAAGTGATATGATAGCCCATGTGGGTAAAAACTTTTATTTTACCCAAAATTGATGAAACGAAAAGGGTTTTTAAAGGAGATTCTTAGCTTTCCACCATTATAAATTATGCTTTACTTTGAATTTAATAAATTATTATTATCCATTTTCTATTTAAATTATGACTAAAGTATTGAGTGATAGGATAATTGAAAAAAATCTATAACTTTCAAATGATATCACACTTTTTGAATCCAACACATGCTTCACATTCTATGCTTCACATAATATAGGATTAAAAAAAAGAAAATTAAATTTCATGAATTTTTGACCAAGTTAAGGTAGTCAGACATACGATTTTTTATATTTTTTTAAAGTTGTAATACAAAATTCATAATTAACTATTTACTTGGAAAAAAATTACAAAAAAATATGCATCACATTGGGGCATGAGTCCTCTACTTATATCTAAAATATTATAACTCTTTTTTATCATTTTATTGTGGTTAGGGTGGTTAGACAGACACCTACATCTTATTTTTTCCCTAAAATTTAAGTACTACTTCATTGAAATTTCAAATTTTCACCAAATAGATTTTTATTTAAAAAAAATAAACCTAGTAGTTTAGAAACTACATTCAATTTGCTACAAATTCTATTCTTACATATTTTTGAAATAATATAGATAACTTATTCAAATTTTTATGTCAAGTTGCCTAACTCTGATTTTTTTGAATTTTATTGCCACTTAAGGGCATTTTTTTTCCATGATGATCCTGCACATACCCTCATCACAGATCTGATTTAGGACTAATATTTCAAATTGGCTATGACATATGAGGTCATTTGTTCAAACATTATTTCACTGATCTAAAATTCTCTTAGGAGTGATGTATCTTATGCCTTTGATTTTTCCACGTAGGTGCACGTGTCTTGATCCTACTTTGTCACCTTATCTCCTATCGTTGATGTGATCTAGAGAATGAAGCATGAATCTATGATGTGCGATGGAAAGGGAATGTGATCAAGTGTGGGTCTTAGTTATGTCGGTTGAGCTCTTATCACGTGAATGTGACAACACTATTTAAACCTACGGGAGGTAAAGTGAATTGGTGATGTACAATGTGAGATGATGTCTTGAAAAGGGGTAGTGATCCAATGATCTATTTTGCATCACACCAATGCCCTCATCGCTAATTAAGCCCTGAAGGGGTGGGTAAAATCCACAATGTGTGATGGATGTTCCCAACAATATTTTCTTCAAGTGTTAGCTCTATGTACTTCACCGATATAAATGAACGGGCATAGATCAAGGTTAGTGATGCATGTTAATTGTCAGATCATGGGTGACTAATGAAGATTAAGGGAGGACGTGGTAGCTTTTGGGGTCGTTTTGATATTTTTTAGAAACAATTTGTAAAAGGTCGAAAATGGTGTAAAAGGTTTTCATTGATGAATTTTTAAATCCTCAAAGATCGATAGTCCAAATTCAAAGATGAGCTGCTCAGTTATCAACTCACTCACATGATGATCTGTTCAATCATTAATTACTACATGCTCCAGATCATCTATTTAGTACAAAGTGTCTGTCATTTGATCTTACTAGCTCTAGTTTGTAGAGAATGTGAAGTGTGAGTTATTGAAGGAGTGTGTGGGTGTCAAGTTTTCAATTATAGAGGATATTGATGTTTTATCTCGGGTGAGTTGGTTTTTGTGTGGGCTATGTTCTATTTCATGCTTGAGTTCATTTGGGAGTATTATATTTCTAGGGCTTGTTCAAATTATCTAGATCAGTGGGTGCGATTTCCTATAATTTTAATTCAAGACTTAAGGTTTATTGTCTTCACTCAAATTATATTTGGTATAGCTTCTACCATGTGTTTTGCAAAATGCATAAGCTGGGTGAGTCAATTTAGTCAACGAGGAGGTTTAGCTGACTCAATGTGTTTGAATGTCACAAGGATATGTTTGTGGATGACAAGAAGTCCCTATGACTTCCATTTCTCTAAAGGGTAAAATGAAGGCCCATCATCAAAGGAAGAATATAATTGTCCAAAGTACATACAATTTGAGAAATAGGACCATTTCAAAAGAAATGGTGAAGTTTAAAGGAAAGGAGCCAGCCAATCGGACGAAGAAGGCCAATAAAATAAATAAGAGTCATAAGCCTTGCCTACCTGAATATAATTCTCCCATTGTGCTCTCTGATAGCCCTTTGGATGATGGAGGTGACACTGAATCTCGATATAGCTTTTATCTTCTCTCTCTAGTACCATATGATGACTCTAGAAAAGATGTGTTGATGGTTCCTCCAATTGCTTCATGAACAAGGGGTTGTTGAGCTTGCTCTGATGTTGAAGACTCAAAGTAGAACCTCCTCTTTGTTTTTTTTTCAATGATACCATTTCCATTGCATCAAGATTGCTTCCTTCAACATGTATGTGATTTTGTTCTTTTGCTCTTCCATATTGATGTGGATATTTTTTGGTGGATATGCTTTTCTAGGAAGTGTGTAAGTTTTTAGCTTCGTTTATGATCAACAATCTATTTGTTCAACATGGATTCTACAACAACAACTGAATGGTGCCCTATGCATGATGTGGCTAATTTCCTTCAACAAATTTTGGAGAATCTTGTCTTTTACTTCCTGTGTTATAAAAATTATTACATATAACCATCTTAGGGAATATTTGAAATATGGTTGAAACTAGTTTTGAAATGAAATATGAAATGTATTCATAATTGAGTCGGATGCTTGTTGCTCCCTTGTTTTATACAAGGAATTTCAGGGTTGATTAGTAGAAGAGTTTTTTTTGTATCAAAATGGTCTACATGACCATGCTAAGCTCATAAGGAGATATAAATGTAAATAGATAGACTAATGAATATACTAGGGATAATTTTAGGGTATGAGTTATGATGTAATAGTTTTAAATGGTTTTACAACACCACCAATAATATAAGTATTAGTTCTAAGATATATGGTCTCTTGTATAATTCCCTTACATATTATGAATGAAATTCTTAATGATAGTTTCATTTGTCTTCCATTGTTTAAACTAAATAAATTATTTTATTTTTGCCTCAATTCAAATTATTGATTAAATATTGAAGTAAGGTCATGAGTTTGTAAGAAAATTATGTAGGATTTGGTAAGAAACTATATTTTTGACACAGTGAGCTGAATTCTACAAGGTAGTATATCAATAATCAAAAAATTGTTGTGTTGAGTTGTTATGGTATTACTAATAAATTGCAAGGGTCACTCCATTATCCCATGGACATGGCACTTCTCCCTTTCATTAGTTTATCTTAGAGTAATTTGATCCAGTACGCGCCAACCTAGAGGCTTAAAATGTGAATGAAATGATAAAACCTTTCAATTAAAATGTCATAACCTGAAATTTTGCATTATTACATGCAATGGATAATAGCGTATTGAAAGGTCAGCCAAACCTTTGATTAATGCTACCCATTTTCACTTTGAAGGAATTCATCTATGTATGGAAATGATTTTATTTAAGGAATATCATATGAGAATGTTTAGGATTACCCTCTTGAGTCTCACAGAGCCCAAAGTGAAGAAGTAGGGGCATTAGAATCCTTACTTAAATGATGGACAATCCTCACCCTCACTAATTATTGAATTCTTGCAAATTCGTAGGTGAGGGGTGAGATCAATTTTGGTTCATAAAAGATAACCAACAAAATGGCGACTCTAATGGAGACTGCATTCAAAAATTTGGTTGTAGATTGTCTTATCAAAGAGTCATTCATATCTTGAACTATTATTTGTAACTAAAGGTTTGAAAATTATCATATTTTTCCATCCAAGTCACCAAGAAAATGGTGACTCTACTGGGGATTGATTTGAGAAAACTCTAATAGAAGATATTTTTTCCTTAAGAGTCAAAATATTTAAGAAGAATTATTTCCTAGCCTGGCTTTGTGTAAAAGAGTTAATCCTCTATGATATTGAAGGAGTTTTTTGTGTGTCCTTTGCAAATTTGCACATTCTATTAAGACTTGTCACAATTTCATAAATATTTGTGGAAATATCCACTACAAGTGGGTGGCCACACCTAAAATTATCTCTACCAGTGTAAATTGTTTTGACAAATTCCTGTAAAAATGAATGAAAAGTTTCTAGAAATAAGGTGTAAAGGACATGTGTATGAATCTTTTGATTAAGGATGTTTGAAATAGAATTTATTGGTGAAATAAACTTCATATTATGGAAGTTTGGTCCTCTATAAAGGAGGTGGTGACTCTATGCATAGGAATCTAAGGAAAGCTTGAAGAGGGTTCCAAATGTGTAAGGTTTACCAATCGAGGACACAATTCAAGAATGGTTACAATATATCCAGGTATTATTCCCATACCTTGGTTTTTAAGAGGACTTTATTTTATGAAAATACTCTGTTAAAAAGGTTTGGTGAAAATTTTGTTTCCCTATTATGTGAATTAAGCACAAATAAAGGGAATAATAGTCCTTTTTCATACTCTTCGGGTGTAATGTGCAATATCTAAGTTGGGTTGAAGAGGTAAGCTTACTCCTGAATTGTGCCTATTAAAATGTTTTAAAGCATGGATAAGTTTGAGCTTTAAAATTATGAGAAAAATTAAGGAATGCGGTAATAGATTGTCAATTGAGAAGTTGATTTTTGAAGATTGAGTAAGGGTACAAGAGAAATGTATCAATCCCCTAGATTTCCTTGTGGAATATCAAGTAAAAAAATGTAGGGCATGAAGCTCTCACTATTCCATCAAAGGAAGTTCTCAATGGAGAGATATAAACCATTAAGTTTCAATGGTATTCAAGGTTTTCCTAATGATATTCCAAAACATATTAGGAAACATTTGCCTAAGTTTTTAGGGGAAGGTAATGAGTCAACCTCTAAACACCTAAGTGTATTCATATATTTGATGGGTGAATTTGAGATATATCACGAGGATGTTGTCATGAAGCTCTTTGCTCAGTCTATAAAAGAAGATTCTAGGAACTAGTTCTCATATTTTCCTATATAATCTATAACTTCATGGAATGACTTCATGATAGCATTCATGGAATAATTTGGTGAAAGGGTTAGCCCTAGTTAGGTAGGAAAAAGACTTATGGATATCAAAAAGGATAAGGATGAGATGGTTCCTCCTTTTAACTTGAGATTCATTGAAGCAGTGAGAGGTATCTTGGGCCACCTAAGGCTTGGTGATGTAGAGTGTTTAATTTTATATCCAGGTGTATCTGATAATGAGATGAGTTATTTGATAAGGGATAAGGAATCCAAAACATTACATCAGGCCTCTCACTGCTATGGTTATTAAAAATATCATGAAATTTTCAATGATGAGGAGTTATATGGGTACAAGTGTTTGTTTCTTGATGCATGTCATATAAATGGCATAGAAAAGGATGATGAGAGTAATGACGTTCTTAATATTCCATCACCACAACATATTAATCATAAATGGATGCAAGATGAGCTACAACAAAATTTTAGTAATAGTGATTAGATATTGTTCATATTATCTAGTATGAAGAGACATGAGGGGGAACTGCCCTATGAGTTGCTAGAAACATTCTTGAATTCCTTGTTGGAGATATCTTAAAGGTTATGACCTAAATATTTAGTTTGTATTGACCTATTCTGTGACATTTATGAGCAAAGGCTTAGTAATTTTCCTAAGGAATTAAAACCTTAGGATTTTGATCACATAATTGGTTGGATCAAGATTACTAAGGAGGCTAAATGTGAATATATGCAAAAAATGATTTCTTGGGATGATAGGGATGCTCCTCATATTGTTATTAATCAAGGTTTTATTCAAAGAATGGATAGAGAAGTTATAGAGGAATATTATCTATCTAGTAATGAAGATGTTGATAATGTCATACTTACAAGTACTGCTAATGTACCTATGAAGGTGGGTGACCAAGATAGTGAACATGAATATCTTGATTTCTTTCTTAAGAAATATGAACCTACTTATGGTATTCACTTGAGGGCATCCTTATTGCCTTAAGAGTTCAGTAGTAATAGTACTTATGAGGATATGACTACGACATTAGAGAAATAGTTAGCATATGACGGATTCTTGGAGTGTAATCTAGCTATATCCAAAATGGAATGCTCTAGAAATGGGGTGGAAAATGAAGTTCAAGATAATGGTGTTTGTTTTTAGGGTTTTGAGCCCAAGGTTTATGTTAAAAATGATGGGATTGGTGATGCTAGTCAGCAAGGTCTTGTTTTTGAATGCTTATATAAAACAAAAATGGAATGTACAAGTTTTATCACAAAGATGAACATGATTTTTTCTAACAAATAATATGTCGAGGAGACTTAATTGGTTGAAAATGAGAGATGTTTATGTTGCAGGAAATCATATATATATGTGAGCAAGCGAACCTATCAACTGCTGGTGTACTTGAATATCTTTATGTTGAGCTCAAAAATTTTGACCTAATGAACTCATCCTTTGAGACATTTTGTTTTAATTTGAGCAATGATTTTAAGGAAGGATGGGTGTATTGATGATCCTAAAGGAGGAGCATGTTTTAATGCCAGCGAAGGCATGGATAGTTCCTTTTGTAGAAATAACTTTGATGAGAGAAAAAAGGCTATTGGGACTATCAAATCAATTCTCTGAGGAAATGAAGAATATGGTAGTACAACTAATTTATATTTCTTTGATGAGTATGAGCACATATTTGAATAGAAGCATGTGTATGAACACTTTTTGTTCATCACACAAGGGGAATATGTACTCTATGTAGGACATGGGCTAGTTGAAAATGACCTTGGAATTCTAGATGTGGAATGGCAATGTCACCTCAAAGGGTTAGGTTATATGTATCTAAATGGAAATCCTAAAAGGAATGAGTATCGGGGTTTCCAGTTTAATGAGAAAAATGAATTGGATATCATTTTTTATGATGATAATGGTCAAGTGAATTATAATTGGTTTTCAGTAAGTAATCGCTCACTGTTCATAGAGGGACATGAATGAAAAAGATGACTATAAGTTCAGACACAATAACATGATCAACCTGTGGGTGGTTCATGATAGTTTTTTTAGCCTTTGCATAGTGCAAGCAGTGGAAAATAGGGTCTTTAACATAGGTAAGCACCAATTTCAAGGTTAGGAGGCCTGGGGCCACCAAGTAATGTTGAAGCTTGATAAGGTTGCAAAGTGCAAGTTGAAGGCTTGTATCTCATGTATGAAGCTTCACGAAGGAGGCATATGAGATCTCTTGGTATGGCCCTATAAATTATGTAAATACTATACATATGTTGTATGCTTTGGTTTGGTTTTCCTGCCTGGTCCTTTTTTTTTGGTTATTAGTGCTCGATTTTCTTCACCTTAAATTTTGGCTTCTCACTCTGTTCATTGAGGAATAGACATCCCCAACTAGAGCCACTGATGGAACCCTTTGAAATTTTGGTTCCATGTTTTATAACTCTACAAAATTTGGACATTCTTATGTGCCTAGACTTAGGGTTTTTCTCATGGCTCTTGCCATTGGAATTTTCTTGCTCTATTTTTCAAAACCCGAAGTCTTTGGCTTGGTTGATGTTATGTTTCACCATTGACCTTGTATTTCCCATTTATGGTCATCTTAGAACATATTGAGTCATTGACATTCATGGGGTGACCATCCCCTCATACCTAGATCCAATACTCTTATATCTAATAAGGATTATCAATTAACCTTATTTGTCCTTTACATCCTTTGAAAATATTATGTTCTAAGTCCTTGAGGCCTTTTCTACATTGACCTAGGTGGTTCCCCATTTTAAAACAACTTACGAGAACATGCTAAATCTTTAACTTAAATTCCCATTCACTATCCTATTCTATCACTCATCCCTAATAGCTTTTAAGTTTGTGAAATCAAATGAGTGATGAGTGATGAGAATTTTTTTCTTGTATTTTGTGCATCATAGATTCGTTTTAAATGTCCAAAGTTATATTAGCGATGCACGATGGACTATGTTATTATTGGTTTCTTTGTTATCGCTAATTGCTCATGTATTTGGTAATTAGGATTATTAATACGTGATGGCCTTTGGTGCCCTTTGTATTTTCTCATATCACTCATCACACATCTATTTTAAGACTAATGTTTCAAATTGGCAATAGCGATGAGGTTATTTGTTCAAACTTTCTTTCAGTGATCTAAAATTCTCTAAAGAGTGATGTATCTTGTGCCATTGATTTTTCTAGGTAGGTGCACATGTATTGATCCTACTCCATTGCCTTATCTCTCATCGCTGATGTGATCTAGAGAATGAAGTGTGAATCCACAACACGTGATGGAAAGGGAATGTGATCAAGGGCAGGTCTTAGATTTGATGGCTAAGATCACATCATGTGAATGCTCACATCACTATTTGAACCTACAAGAGGTAAAGTGAATTGACAATGCATGATGTGAGATGAAGTCCCAAAAAGGGGTAGTGATCCAATTATTTGTTTTTCATCATGCCAATGCCCTCATCACTAATTGAGCCCTGAAGGGGTGGGAAAATCCATCACGTGCAATGGATTTTCTTAAGAATATTCTCTTGAAGTGTCGGATTTGTTTACTTCATTGATATAAATGAAGGGGAATAGCTCAAGGTTGGTGATGCATGTTAATTGTCAAATCATGAGTAACAAATGAAGATTAAGGGAGGATGTGGAAACTTTTGGAGTTGTTTCACTATCTTTTAGAAGAAAGTTTTAAAAGGCCTACTATGGTCTAAAAGGTTGCCACTGATGAATGTTTAAATCCTCAAAGATTGATGATCTAGATTCAAAATTGAGCTACTCGGTTATCAACTCACTCACTTGTTGATCCCTTCAATCATTAATCACTACACACTCTAGATCACCTATTTAATACATGTAGTGCCTTCCATTTGATCTCACTAGCTCCAGTCTACATAAAATGTGAAGTGTGGGTTATCGAAGGAGTGTGTGGGTGTCAATTTTTCAATTAGAGAGGATATTGATGTTTTATCATGGGTGAGTTGGTTGTTTTGCGGGCTCTGTTTTATTTCATACTCGAGTTCATTTGGGAGTATTATATTTCTAGGGCTTGTTAAAATTATTTGGGTCCATTCATGTGATTTCCTACAATTTTAATTTAGGACTTAAGGTTGATTTTCTTCACTCAAATTATATTTGGTATAGATTCTACCATGTGTTTTACAAAATGGGTAAGTGAGGTGAGTCAATTCAGCTAACTAGGAGGTCTAGATGACTAAGTGTGTTTGAATATCACGAGGATATGTCTATGGATGAGAAAGAAGTCCCTATGACTTCCATTGCTCCAAAGGGTAAAATTAAGGCCCATCGTCAAAGGAAGAAGACAATTTTCCAAAGTACCTACAGTCTGAGAAATAAGACCATTTTAGAAGAAATGGTCAATTTTAAAGGCAAGGAGCCGCTTGACCTATCAAAGAAGGCCAGGAAAAGAAACAAGAGTCACAAAACCTTCTTGGGTGAATATAATTCTCCCATTGTGCTCTTTGATAGCCCTTTGGATAAGAAGGTGAAACTAACTCTAGGTATAGCCATTATCCTCTCTCTCAGGTACCATATGATGACTTTAACGATGATGTTGTGATGGATCCTCTAATTGCATCAAGAATAAGATGTAGTCAAGCTTGGTCTAATGTTGATGACTTGGAGTAATACCCCCTCCTTGTTTTTGTTTTCACTAATACCATTGCTATTGCAGCAAGATGGCTTCCTTCAATGTGTCTGTGATTTTAGTCTCTTACTCTTCCTTGTTGTTATATGGATGTTTTTTGGCATATATTTGTTTCCAAGAAGTGTGTAGGTTTTTACCTTCATTGTCGATGAAGAATATTTTTGTTCAACATGGATGCTGTAACAACAACTAAATGGTTTCAAGTGGGTGATGTGGCTAATTTCCTTCAACAAATTTTGGAGAATCTTGACCTTTACTTCCCTTGTTATGCAAATTATTACATATAATCGTCTAGGGGAATATCTCAAATATGGTTGAAATTGGTTTTGGAATGAAATGTGAAATGTAGTCATAATTTAGTCGAATGATTTTTTCTCCCTTGTTTTATAAAATGGATTTTAGGGTTGATCAGTAGAAGATTTTTTTGTCTTAGAATGGTCTAGGTCATCATGCCAAGTTCAGGACAAAATATAAATGTGAATAGATAGACTGATGAATATACTAGGGATAAGTTTAGGGTATGAGTTATGATGTAATTATTTTAAATGGTTTTACAACAAAACTAGTAATATAAGTATTAGTTATAAGATATATGGTCTCTTGTGTAATTACCTTGCAAATTATGAATGAAGGGTATGTGCAGGATCATCATGTAAAAAACAGGCCCTTAAGTGGCAATAAAATTCAAAAAATCAGAGTTAGGCAACTTGACGTAAAATTTTGAATAAGTTATCTATATTATTTCAAAAAAATGTAAGAATAGAATATGTATAAAATTGAATGTAGTCTCTAAACTACTAGGTTTTTTTTTTTTAAATCTATTTGGTGAAAATTTGAAATTTCAATGCAGTAGTACTTAAATTTTAGGGAAAAAATAAGAAGTAGGTATTTGTCTGACCAACCTAACCACAATAAAATGATAATATTTTTTTATAATATTTTTGATATAAGTAGGGGAATCATGTCCCAATGTGATGCACATTTTTTTGTAATTTTTTTCCAAGTAAATAATTAATTATGAATTATTTCTTACAACTTTTAAAAAATATAAAACCTCGTATGTCTGACCACCTTAACTTGGTCAAAACTTCATGAATTTTTTTTTTTTTTTTAATCCTATAGTATGTGAAGCATAGAATGTGACACCTGTTTTGGATTCAAAAAATGTGATACCCTTTGAAAGCAATAGATTTTTTCAATCAACCTATCAATCAGGACTTTACTCGTAATTAAAATAGAAAATGAATAAAAATTATTTCTTAAATTCAAAGTAAAGAATAATTTATATTGGTGAAAAGCTGAGAATCTCCTTTAAAAACCCTTTTTGTTTCATCAATTTTGGGTTTAAAAAAAGTCGTCACCCACATGGGCCATCATATCACTTCGATATTAGCACTTTTTGACACATCATGATCTTGCACATACCCGGAAATTGTTAATGATAGTTTCATTTGTCTTCCATTTTTTAAATTGAATGAATTGATTAAATGTTGAAGTAAGGTCATGAGTTTGTGAGGAAATATGTAGGGTTTGGTAAGAAGCAATATTTTAGACATAGTGAGTTGAATGCAACAAGTTAGTATATCAATAATCCAAAAATTACTGAGTTGAGTTGTTATGGTATTAGTAATAAATTACACAGGTGACTCCATTATCTTATGGACATGGCACTGGTCCATTTAATTACTTTATCTTAGAGTAATTTGAGCTAGTACGCAACTAGCCAGAGGCTAAAGTGAGAATGAAATCATAAAAGCTTTAAATTATAATGTCATAACTTGAAGTGTTGCATTATTCCTCATAATGGATAATAGATTATTGAAAGGTCAGCCAAACATTTGATGAATGTTTCCCATTTTCACTTTGAAGGAATTCATCTGTGTGTGGAAATGCTCTTGTTTAAGGAATATCATATGAGCATGTTTAGGATTACCCTCCTAGGTCTCACACAACTCGAACTAAAGAAGTAGGGGCCTTAGAATCCTTATTTAAGTGTTGGCCAATCTTTACCCTCACTAACTATTGAATTCTAGTAGATTCATAGGTGACGAGTGAGATCAAGTTTGGTTCATAAAAAATAACCAACAAAATGGCGACTCTACTAGGGACTGCACTCAAAAATTTGGTTGTATATTTTCTTATCCAAGATTCATTCAAATCTTGATCTATTATTTTTAACTAAAGGTTTAAAATTATCATATTTTCCTATCTGAGTCACCAAAAAAATGTCGACTCTATTGGGGATTGATTTGAGAAAACTCTAATAGAATATGATTTTTCCTTAAGAGTCAAAATCTTTAAGAAGAATTATTACCCAACTTGGCTTTGTGTCAAAGAGTCATTCCTTTGGGATATTGAAGGAGTTTGTTGTGTGTCCTTTGCAAATTTTCACATGATGTCAAGACTTGTCACAATTTCATAAATATTAGTGGAAATTCCCACTAGAAGTGGGTCGCAACTCCTGAAATACTATGTACGAGTGTAAATTGTTTTGGGAGATTCTAGTAAAATGGAATGAAAAGTTCCTAGAAATAAGAAGGTGAAAAGGACCTATGTATGAATCTTCTGATTAAGGATGTTTGAAATGGAATTTATTGGTGAAAGAAGGGGATGTGCAAGATTATCATGGACAAAACAGGCCCTTAAGTGGCAATAAAATTCAGAAAAATCAGAGCTATGCAACTTGACATAAAAATTTGAATAAGTTAACTATATTATTTCAAAAATATGTAAGAATAAAATTTAAAATTTCAATGTAGTAGTATTTAAATTTCAGGGAAAAAATAAGAAGTAGGTGTCTGTCTGACCACCCTAACCACAATAAAATGATAATATTTTTTTATAATATTTTAGATATAAGTAGAAGACTCATGTCTCGATGTGATGCATATTTTTTTGTAATATTTTTCCAAGTAAATAATAATAATAATTTTTTTATTACAACTTTTAAAACATATAAGAACTTGTACGTCTGACCACCTTAACTTTGTCAAAACTTCATGAAATTCAATTTTTTTTTTTAATCCTATAGTATGGGAAGCATATAATGTGACACATGTTTTAGATTCAAAAAATGTGATACCCTTTGAAAGCTATAGATGTTTTTCAATCAGCCTATCAATCAGAACTTTAGTTGTAATTCAAATAGAAAATGAATAATAATTATTGATTAAATTCAAAGTAAAGAATATTTTATATTGGTGGAAAGTTGGGAATCTCCTTTAAAAACCATTTTCATTTCATCAATTTTGGGTAAAAAAAAATTATCGGCCACATGGGCCATCATATCACTTACATATCGCCACTTTTTGGCCCATCATGATATTGCACATACCAAGAAACTTCATACTATGGAAGTTTGGTCCTCTATAAAGGAGGTGGTGACTATATGCATAGTAACTTGAGGAAAGCTTGAAGAGGGTTCTAGATTTGCAAGGTTTACCATGTTGGAAACACAGAGGCAGACAATTGAGAGGGGGGGTGAATCAGTTGTCACAAAATTTCAAACTTATTTAAACTTATTAACCTTTAATCTTAGATCTAATTAATAACTATGAAAATATGAATCAACAACACATCAGAAACACACAAAAAACCAATTTTTTTTTGCGTGGAAACCCTGTTAGGGGAAAAACCATGGTGGAGGTTAATCCACAAGTTATACCATATTAAAATTATAATAAAAATGAATAAGGAATGCACATGCATTCAGGCACACTGCTCAAAGGAAGACTCACTGTATTACATAAAACTTTCAGATTAAATCCATCTGAAGAAATTGAACTAAGAAAGTAGCATTTGCTTATTCCTGACTATAGTTTCGGTTAAGCACATGAACACTTCTTCATTCTTTTTCTCTCTTCTTCAAACTTTACTCTGCTTTCAAATGATCTGAACCTTATTCACACATAGGACACACACACTTCACACTTCATGATTCTTAAATGAGAAAACAATCCCTTATATATATCCGTAACAAGAAATTGCATTGCTTCATGTCGATTTCAACAAAATAATAGAATGAATGCAAATTGTTGGCCCAAAAAAATTAAGATTATCAATGTGCATCCACCAAGGTTGGCCACCACATAGTAGACACCTAAAACAATATCCTCGAACATGAAACACCTTCAATTCATGATCCACAATATTCTACAAGCACTCTATCGGCCATGAACAAGGAAAACATGAATACACAAGAGAAAATCTCAGATCACGAGCACAATGATCAAGCGGAAGTGCAACATAGATAGAAAATGATCTAGAAACATCCATAAACACTTCAAGAACATAAACAACACTTTATATTGTCAAAAACACATTATCTTCTTCTGTGAACACAATTTCCAGTAAAAGAATAACTATTAGAACACATAACTTTATAACTTGCTCAAATCTTCATGCACATCTCTGAAACTTATGGAGTACGAACTTCATACATAGGAAAACAAACCCTTTAATATGAAACTTCTCACCATCAACATACTGAACTTCCCAACACACTCATCTTCACTATTTCAAAGACAACCTGTAAAATATTTTATTGCAATTTTCTCAATATCCTTGACATATACAGTCTTAAAGACATTAATGCTAATAGTGTTGACATCAATGAAAACCACATATCATAAATACAACAACAACATCCAACAATATTCCCCTTTGACATTGATGGAAACACATGATGGAAAAAATACACCATCAACGCAACTAACTCTTCTTCAAACAATCTCCCCTTTACACATTGCCCTTGTCATATTGTTCTTCTCCCCCTTAGTTTTTCACATTACTCTTCTTCTCCTTTTCTTTCTATTTATTCCATAATTTTTCAGATTACTCTTCTCCCCCTTTGATATCAATGGAAAAGGTACAGAAGCTCTGAACAACATATATGAATCATTTGACTACTCCCCCTGTGTAGCAGCCACCACAATATCAATCCAGATCAAAATATGACTATGAATGCACAAACTGATGCAAAGATTATGCATCTTAGTTCTTATTAGGAGGGGTAAGCACCCCGAACTTCTCTCTAAGATACTCAAAAGTATCCTTAGGCTAAGGATTAGTAAAGATGTCTACAATTTGTTCCTTAGAAGGTATATACTCTAGTTTGAGTTCCTTATCACTCACTTTATGTCTCAGAAAGTGGTACTTGATAGATATATGCTTGGTCTTTGAATTTAGTTCCAGATTCTTAGAAATGTTTATAGCACTTGAATTATCATAGAACAGGGCAATAGGTTCATCATCCACAAATTTGATATCTTTCAACATATGTTTCATCCACAATGCTTGAGTGCAATTGTTTGCAGCAGTAATGTATTGTGCCTCTATAGTAGACAATGAGATGAAATTTTTCTTTTTACTTAACCATCAAATCAACTTTCTACCCAAGAAAAATGCACCACTACTAGTACTTTTCCTATCATTTACATCTCTTTCCCAATCAACATTAGTAAAGGAACTTAAAGTAAGATCATCATCTTTTGGATACCATAGGCCAAAATCAACTATTCCTTTCAATTATCTGAAAATCCTCTTCACAACAATCACATGAGATTCCTTAAGATCGGCTTGAAATATAGAAACAATGCATACAAAATTCATGATGTATAGTCTAGTTTGAGTCAAATAAAGCAATCCAAAAATCATTGATCTATACCTGGTCTGATTTTCCTTCAGAGAATCATCATTTTGTGTTAACTTGCATCTGATCACCATGGGTGTACTAGCTATCTTTGAATCTTCCAGACCAGATTTCTTTAGCAATTCCTTCACATACTTGGACTGAGATATAAAGATTCATTTACCTACATGAGTAATTTGCACTCCCAAAAATAATTTCATCTCTCCAATCATTGACATCTCAAAATCATTTTGCATCTCATTAGAAAACTTCATGCACAAACCATCATCTCCTCCAAAAATGATATCATCAACAAAGACTTCCACAAACAGATCTTTATCATCATCAATCCTGAAATACATATTACTATCAATAGTACCTTTGTTAAATCCAAGCTTCAACAAGTATTTATCCAATCTTGCATACCAAGCTCTAGGGCCTTGTTTGAGTCCATACAATTCTTTCTTCGATCAAAAAACCATTTCTCCCTAATCAAAAACTGAAATCCATCATGTTACTCAATATGAACCTCTTATTCTAATTCGCCATTTAGAAATGCTGACTTGACATCCACTCTGATACACTTTGTACTTTTTGTGAGCAACATAAGCAAGAAACAATCTCATAGCTTCAATTCTAGCAATAGGAAAACAAATTTCTTCTAAGTCAATTCCTTCCATCTGAGAGTATCCTTTGCACACCAATCTTGCTTTGTTTATGATAACTTCACCTTGTTCATTTAGCTTGTTTCTAAAAACCCATTTAGTTCCAATTACATTTTTGTCTTTAGGTCTAGGAACAAGAATCCATGTATTATTCTTTTCAATTTTCTATAGTTCTTTCATTGCTTCAATCTAATGTTCATTTTTGCATGCTTCATTGACATTACTTGGCTCAGTCTTTGAAATTAACAATATTCTTATGCAATTCTTCTTCTAGTCTGGACACCTTTGTTCTTATCTCCTATAATCTGATTTTCTAAATGATTTAATCTTACATACCTTGGAGTCTTAGGTTGTTCTTGAATTTCAGGCTATTGTGATCTCTCTTTTGTGCTTTCACTAGTCTCTCCTTCTTCTTGATCTTTTTGATTCATCAGAACAATCTAAATTTGATTTGAAATCCGACTCTTGTTTGTACTATTATTCTGATCATGATTATCATATCCACAGGTTGTCAAGGGTCTAGCAATGTCTTCATCAACCTTAACATTTGCACTTGTAACCATTTTCTTCAATCTCTTTTTGTAGTGCCGGTAGGTCTTACTCTTAGTAGAATAAACAAGAATATTCCTTCATCACTTCTAGCATCAAAATTTCCTATGTCTTCATCTCTCCTGATATAGCATTTACTCCCAAAGATTTTGAAGCATTTAATAGTAGGCTTATGACTAAACCATAGCTCAAAAGGAGTCTTATCAGTATTACCTTTGATTTGTACCTAGTTAAGGATATAAATAACAATACTTACAACTTCTCTCTGATAGACATGAGGGACATTTCCTTCCAACATCATGGTTCTACCAGCATATAGACCTATCATGTTCTTCCTTTCCATAACTCCATATTGTTGAGGGGTCCATAGTGCAGATAATTGTCTCTTTATCCCATGTTCTTCACAAAAATAATTAAACTTGCTGAAAGTGAATTCACCACCTCTATATGATCTTAGACACTTAATCTTTAGACCTATCTCTATCTCAACCATAGCTTTAAAGATCTTGAACTTTTCTAGAGCTTCAGATTTCTCCCTTAAGAAAGTAACCCACATCATCCTAGAGTAATCATCAGTAAGCAACATGAAATACCTATAACCTTGAAGACTTCTGATTCTAGCAGGACCACACAAGTCAGTATGTACAAGATCCAACAATTCATTTGAACAACATTTTTTGTTGTGAAATGAAATGATAGTTTTTTTTTCCAACAGACATTCCTTACATATGATACTAGTAGGCTTCACCAACTTAGGAAGATCTCTCATAGCTTGTGAGACACTTATCTTGATAATATTTTCAAAGTTTACATGACACATTCTTCTATGCCACAACCAACTCTTATTGACTTGAGCAATCAAACAACTTTTACTACCAACATTCAGATGAAAATGTTACACATTTTTTTTGTACTAGAAGCAATCATATTTCCAAAACTTCCTAGTATGCTACACTTTCTATCTTTGAATTGAAGATTATATTCCTTATTAACCATCTATCCAACACTCAGAATATTATGCTTCAAACCTTAAAGATAAAGAACATCATCAGTATTATGCTTACCATCAAAATAAATACATCCTCTACCATGGATTATACCACCATTGTTATCACCAAATATTACAACACCACCATCATACTTTTCCAAGCTTACAATTTTTCTTTTATCACCTATCATATGATGTGAACATCCACTTTCAATTACCCATTCATCTTTTTCTTCAACTCCAGCAGCTAGGGCTTTCTCCATTTTTGTACAGCTAGGAGATTCAGTAGACACTGGATTATTTTCCTTGATAGCAATAAGCACAAACTCATATTCACTTGCATTCCCTTTGTTAGATTCATCATTTGTCACACCTTAATCAGTAGTATAATAACACTTCCTTTGAAATTTAGGCTTGTAAGGTCTTGGCTTAGGAACTCTTTTTGGACACCTTGAAGCAAAATGACCTATCTTACAAGAAAAACATTTTATAGGAAACTTTCTTTTATACTTACCTTCTCCTCTAGCTTCCCTTTTAACAATAAGTGTTTCAAGCTCATTCAATTCTCTTTCTTCTTCTTCAATCTGTCTCATTTATTCATCATACCTGAATATATTTCTAGAAGAACTTTCACTTGGATCATATATTTGCTTGTCTCTCCCAGAAGTAGTGGATTTAAATGTAGATTTTGTCTTCTAGGAAGGGCATCACCAAATTAACTCCTCTTAAAAGCAGTCAATTTCCCAACCGACCTATCTCTGGTTACATTTACCACAGTCCAGAGCTCTTCAATGGCTACAACTCTAATTTTGTATCCATCAAGCAAAGATCTAAGAAATTTAGCAACAATCTTTGATTCATCCACATGTCCACTAGCACATCTGATACCACACACAAGTTCATTCACTCTTTGCATGTAAGTAGAAATATTCTCATCATTACCTATCTTCAACTATTTATATATTCCTTTCAGACATTGTAGCTTGGCCATCTTCACATTAGTATCACCTTTAGATCCATAACATTTTTCACCTTAGTATCAGTCAAAGCACTCATCAATGCTTCCTTAGATTTGATATTATATTCAACATCCCTAATTTCAGCAGTAATAGTAAGGCCACTTTGAGGAATAAAATACCTATTACTTGTAATGTTCTAGTAGGATTCACCAATACAGTTCAAATGACACTCCATTCTAGCCTTCCATAGTGTGTAGTTTGTTCCATCAAATCTCAAACTATCTTTCTTGTATGTCGCCATCTCAGATCACCTCAAGCTATTAAACTTCTTCCAAGGAACCTTCTTTGATACCAATTGTTGGCAGCACAAGGTTAGACAATTGAGAGAGGGGGATGAATTAGTTGTCATAAAATTTCAAATTTATTTAAAATTATTAACCTTTAATCTCATAGCTGATTAATAACAATTAAAACTGAATCAACAACACATCAAAAACACACACAACACCAAGATTTTTTGTGTTGAAACTCTGTTAGGGGGAAAACAAAACTGGAGGTTAATCCACAAGGCATACACTGTTAAAAGTATAAGAAAAATTAATAAGGAATGCACATGGATTCAGGCACACTGCTTATAGCTCACTGCTCAAAGGAAGACTCACTATCTTAAATAAAAATTTCATATTAAATCCATCTGAATAAATTGAATTGAGAAAGTAGCATCTACTAATGCCTAAGTAGAATTCTGGTAAAGAACATGAACACTTCTTCAATATTTTTCACTCTTCTTCACACTCTACTCTAATCTTGAATGATCTAAAAATTATTTGCACATACCACACACACACTTCACACCTCATGCTTCTCAAATGAGAAAACAATCACTTATATATATCTACAACAAGAAATTGCATTGCTTCATGTTGCCTTCAACAAAATAATAGAATGAATGCAAACCGTCAGCACAAAACAATAAAGATTATCAATGGACATCCAACAAGATCAGCCACAACATTGTAGAGACCTAAACCAATTTACTCAAACATGAAACACCTTCAATTAATCTTCCTAAAATATCCACAACATGCTACAAGCACTCTATTAGCCATGAACATGAACATGGACACCATGAATACACAAGAGAAAATCTCCGATCATGAGCACAATGATCAATAGGGATGTGTAAAATAGATAGAACATGATCTAGAAACATCCAAAAAAACTTCAGGTACATACACAACACTTCAAATTGTCAAAAACACATTATCTTCTTCTATGAACACCGTTTCCAGTAACAGAATAACTATTCAAACACAAAAAATTATAACTTTCTTAAATCTTCATGCACAAATTTGAAACTTAGGGAGTAGGAACATCATAAATAGGAAAACAACCCTTTAATACACAACTTCTCACCATCAACATACTAAACTTCCCAACACAATGATCTTTAGTGTTTCATAGACAACATGTAACATATTTTATTACAATTTTCTCAATATCCTCGGAATATATAGTCTTAAAGACATTAATGCTAATAGTGTTGACATCAATGAAAACCACATATTAGCAATACAACCACAACATCCAACATACCAATAAGGGACACAATTCAATAATGGTTACAATATATCTAGGTATTCTTCCCTTGCCTTGGTTTTCAAGAGGAATTGATTTTATGAAAAGGCTATGTTAAAAAGGTTTGGTGGAAATTTTATTTCCCTATTATGTGAATTAAGCACAAATAAAGGGAATAGTAATCCTTTTGCATAATATTGGGATGTAATGTGTAATATATAAGTTGGACTAAAGAGGGATGCGTACTCCTGAATTATGCCAATTAAAAGGTTTTAAAGCATGGATGAGTTTGAGCTTTAAAATTATGATTAAAATTATGGAATGCAGTACTAGATTGTTGACTGAGAAGTTGATTTTTGAAGATTGAATAAGGGTACAGGATAAATGTATCAATCCCCTATATTTCCTTGTGGAACATCAAGTAAAAACATGTAGGGAATGAAGCTCTCACCGTGCCATCAAAATAAGTTCTCAATGGAGAGATATAACCCATTAAGTTTCAATGGTATTTAAGGTTTTCCTAATGATATTCCCAAAGATATTAGGAAACAATTTCCTAGGTTTTCAGGGTAAATTAATGAGTCACCCTCTAAATACCTAAGTGTATTCATAGATTTGATGGGTGACTTTGAGATAGATCATGAGGATGTTGTCATGAAGCTCTTTGTTTAGTCTCTAAAAGAAGATGCTTGGGACTAGTTCTCACATTTTCCAGTATATTCTGTAACTTCATTGAATGATTTCATGATAGTATTCATCAAATAGTTTGGTGAAAGGGTTAGCCCTAGTGAGGTAAGAAAAAGACTTATTGAAATCTGAAAGGAGGAGGATGAGATGGTTCCTTATTTTAACTTGAGATTAATAAAAGGGGTGAGAGGTATCCCAAAAAATCTAAGGCCTGGTGATGCAGAGTTTCTAATTATATATCTAGGTGCATTTGATAATGAGATGAGTTATTTGATATGGGATAAGGAACCCAAAAAATTACATCAGGCTTGTCACATTGCTATGGATACTGAAAATATCATGAAATTTTCAATGATGGGGGGTTATATGGCTACAAGTGTTTGTTGTCTTGATGCACGTCATATAAATGACATAGACAAGGATGACTAGAGTAATGATGTTCTTAATAGTCCATCATCACAACATATTAATCATAGATGGATGCAAGATGAGCTATAATAAAATTTGAGTAATAGTGATCAGGCATTGTTCACATCATCTAGTATGAAGAGACATGAAGGGGAACTACCCTATGAGTTGCTAGCAAGATTCTTAGATTCATTGTTCGAGATCCCTAAATAGTTACAACTTGAAGGTTCAGTTTGTATTGACCTATTCTATGACATTTATGAGTCAAGGCTAGTAATTTTCCTAAGGAATTAAAACCTCAAAAGTTTGATCACATAATTGGTTGGATCAGGATTACTGAGGAGGCTAAATCTGAATATATGCAAAAAATGATTTCTCAGGATGATAGGGATGCTCCTCCTATTGTTATTAATCAAGTTTTTATTAAAATAATGGATAAAGAAGATACAAAATAATATTATCCATCTAGTAATGAAGATGACGATATTGTCATACTTACAAGTACTGCTAATGTACCTATGAAGGTGGGCAACTAGGATAGTGAACATGAATATCTTGATTGATCTCTTAATAAATATGAAGCTACTTATGGGATTGACATGAGGGCATCCTTCTTGCTTGAAGAGTTCATCTTTAACATTACTTATGAGTTTATTCCTATGCCATTGGACAAATAGATAACATATGATGGTTTCCTGAAGTGAAATCTAGCTATATTTGAATAGGAATGCTCTAGAAATGGGGTAGAGAATGAAGTTCAAGATAAGGGTGTCTATTTTTAGGGTTTTGAGCTTGAGGTTTATGTTAAAAATGATGGGATTGGTGATTCTGGTCAATAAGTTCATGTTTTTGGATGCTTATATACAACAAAACTGGAATGTACAAGTTTCATCACAAATATGGACATGATTATTTCTAACAAAGAATATGTTGAGGAGAATTTTTTTTTGAAAATGAGAAATGTTTAAGTTTCAAGAAACCTTACATATGCGAGCACATAAATTTTGAGCTAATGAATTCATCTTTTGAGACATTTAGTTTTAATTTGAGTAGTGATTGGAAGGAAATATGGGAGTGTATTGATGATCTTGAAGCAGGACTATGTTTTAATTCTAGGGAAGGTGTCGATAGTGCCTTTTGTAGAAATAACCCTGATGAGAGTAGAAGTACTATTGGGATTGTTGAATTAGTTCCCCGAGGAAATGAAGAATATGGTAGTACAACTAATTTATATCTGTTTGATGATTATGAGCATGAATTTTAATAGAAGCACGTGTATGAACACTTTATGTTTATAACACAAGGGGAATATGTTCTTAATGTAGGACATGGGCTAGTTCATGACAATGATCTTGGAATGGAAATGTCACTTCAAAGGGTTAGGTCATATGTATCTAAATGGAAATTCTAAAAGGAATGAGTACCAAGGTTTCTAGGTTAATGAGAAAAATGAATTGGATGTTAGTTTTAATGATGATAATGATCAGGTGAATTAGGAATGTTTTATTTTCCCTATTCAGTTGGGTGAAAATTTGGTGAAATGTGATTATAAACTAAGTTAGGTGGGATGTTACATTGATCATGTATTAATTTTTTAGTTAGTAATCGGTCATTGTTCAAAGAGGGACATGAATGAAAAATATGACTGTATGTTTAGACACAACAACATGACCAACTTGTGGATGGTTCATGATAGCTTTTTCAGCCTTTAGATGGTGCAAGTAGTGGAAAATATTGTCTTTGATAGAGGTAAGCATCAGTTTCAATGTTAGGAGGCTTGGGACCACCAGGTAATGTTAAAGCTCTATAAAGCTGTAAAGTGCAAGTTGAAGGCTTGTATCTAATATGAAGCTTGAAGGAGGGATATTAGATATCTTGGTATGGCCTTGTAACTTATGTAAATAATTTACATATGCTATTTTATTTTGTTTGGTTTTCCTACCCAGTCCTTGTTTGTGGTTATTTGTGCTTGGTCAACTTCACCTAAAATTTTGGATTCTTGCTCTGTTCACTGAGGAAAAGAAGTCACCAAATGGAGCCACTAATGGAACCCTTGAACTTTGGTTCCATTTTTTTAAACTCTATAAAATTTGGTCATTTTTATGTGCATAGAATTATGGTTTTACTCATGGCCCTTACCATTGGAATTTTCTTGCTCTATTTTTAAAATCCTAATTCTTTGCATTGGTCAATGTTATTTTTCACCATTGACCTTCTATTACCCATTTTTGATCATCTTAAAACATCCTAAATCAGTGAAACTTATAGGGTGACTGACCCCTCATACCTAGGTCTAACATTGTTATATTTTATAAGGTTTATGAATTAACCTTATTCGGCCTTTATATCCTTTGAAAATATTATGTTATAATTCCTTGAGGCCTTTTATATATTGACCTAGGTGGTTCCCCCTTTTAAAACAACTTATAAGCATGTGCTAAATATTTCACTTAAAGTCTTATTCACCGTCTCATTCTATCACTCATCACTAATAGCCTTAAGTTTGTGAACTCAAATGACCGATGACCGATGAGTGGTGTTTTCTTTGATTTCACACATTGTGTATTTATTTTAAATGTCCAAAGTTATATTAGCGATGCATGTGGACTATGTTATCATTGGTTTCTTTGTTATCACTAATTGCTCATGTATTTGGTAATTAGGATTAGTGATACGTGATAGCCTTTGGTTCCCTTTGTATTTTCTCATATCGCTCATCGTAGATCTATTTTAAGACTAATGTTTCAAATTGGAAATGAGTGATGAGGTCATTTGTTCAAACTTTCTTTCACTGATATGAAATTCTCTTAGGATCAATGTATCTTGTGCAATTCATTTTTCCACATAGGTTCACGTGTCTTGATCCTACTCCATCACTTTATCTCCTTTTGTTGATGTGATCCAGAGAACAAAGCATGAATCCACAACGCGTGATGGAAAGGGAATGTGATCGAGGGTGGGTCTTATATCTGATAGCTGAGATCTTATTGCATGAATGCTCACATCGCTATTTGAAGTTGTGGGAGGTAAAGTGAATTGGCTATACATGATGTGAGATGAAGTCTTGAAAAGGGGCAATGATCCAATGGTCTATTTTTTATCGTGCCAAAGCCCTTGTCACTAATTGAACCTTGAAGGGGTGGTACAAATCTACAACACATAATGGATGTTCCTAAGAATATTCTCTTCAAGTGTTGGCTCTGTGTAGTTCTCCGATACAAATGAAGGGGAATTGATCAAGATTGACAATGCATGTTAATTATTAGATCATGGGTGACTAATGAAGATTAAGGGAGGACTTGGCAGCTTTTGGGGCCATTTCACCTTTTTTTAGAAACAAGTTGTAAAAGGCTAGAAACAGTGTTCAAGGTTTCCATTGATGAAGTTTTAAATCCTCTAAGATCGATGGTATAGATTCAAAGTTGATTTTCTCAATTATCAACTCACTTGCGTGATGATTTCTTCAATCATTAATTACTACACACTCTAGATCATTTGTTTAATACAAATGTTCTATTGTTTGATCTCACCACCTCCATTATTTAGAGAATGTGAAGTGTGGGTTATTGAAGGAGTGTGTGAGTTTCAAGTTTTCAATTACAAAGGATATTGATGTTTTATCTTGGGTTAGTTTGTTTTTGTGTGGGATCTATTTTATTTCTTGGTTGATTTTGTCTAGGAGTATTATATTTTTGGGGCTTATTAAAATTGTCTGGGTTTGTGGGTGTGATTTCTTGAAATTTTAATTTTGGACTTAAGGTTGATTGTCTTTGCTCAAATTATATTTAGTATAGCTTCTACCTTGTGTTTTGCAAAATGGGTAAGTTGGGTAAGTCAATTCAGCCAACTAGGAGGACTAGACAACTTAGTGTGTTTGAATGTCATGAGGATATGTCTATGGATGAACAAGAAGTCCTTGCAACTTCCATTGCTTCAAAGGGTAAAATGAAGGTCCATCATCAAAGGAAGAAGAAAACTGTCCAAAGTACCTAAAATTTGAGAAATAGGATTGTTGATGGGTGTTTTGGCACAATTTATCAACATAGGCAATGTGTAGGTGCATTACCTCTCTTGAAAAGAAATATTCAACAAGTTGCTGAAAATTTCCCCAAGGTCTCTTGGGTGTCAAGTCATGACTTGCATAGAATATCTCAGTTGATGTTTGATGTGATTTTTTTTGTAATCACAAGGTAGACTTACGGAAGTTAGGCTAGAAGGAAATTAGATCTACAAATAGAGTTTTAAGGTAAAAAAATTATTGCATGCTTGATGTAGGTTCAAATAGTAGTCCTGAACTCTGTTTCTAATTTAAGATTTGGCTTTACAATGCGCAATGAACCTTAGCATAGGTTACTTATTAGAAAAAGGAAAAAGGGAAGGGAAGAGATAAGGTTCCTAGATGTGCAGCTACTAATGAATAGTGATCATGGAGGACTCTATTATGGACAACTTAACAAAATTTCACTTAACCAAAAATTTCACAGTGTCATGAAATTTGTGCCATCTTCTAAGGACTGGAGATATTTTACCATTCATTCACCATATACATGCATGAAAAAACATAAATATTTAAAGGCAGCTTTGAATTTAAGTCTAGACTAACTTTACACAACCACAACCATCTACCAACAACAAATAGACAAAAAGTATGGACAAGGAAGGCATCTACACAATAGAAATCTTCACAACCATGGAACAAAATTACTAAATCGATCAAAGCTAATTGAAAGGAAATGGAACAACAAAGTAAATTTAACTAAATCATCTAACTATTGTAGATGAATCATGAAACATGAGAAGAAATTCAGAAATGCACCAAATTCTATGTCTTTCTATTAAAATTTTTGTAGCATGTCATTACAACAAATCAACTCTCCCTTGAAAATGAGAGGAGGTCCCCTATTTATAGTGTCTCAAAAGTGGAACATGTGGCCAAGATTGATTAACATTTGTGTGGCCACAATTCACTATAACCTAGGGTTCTACCTACCCCACAATATATTACATTTTAAAATATAATTTTGTCCTTTTCCCTATTTTATTTTTAGTGGCAGCACTATAGCATTTTGTCTTCTTTCTCATTGCCCTTTTGTTGCAGCTATTATGTTAGAAATTATTCATCAATAATAGGGTTTCCTTCTTGCTCCTTCAAGGTAGCATACTCCATGAATTTTAGGATCACTGACTGGAGCTTATCTACCTCTATGATGTTGGATCTCAACACTTGGTAACTCCATTCTTTAGAATTGTTAACAAGCTTCTCTTAGTCTTCATCCTACTTTGTAGCATGGTCCTTGAACAACTCGGGCTGGGTGAAGGCTCGGGGAAAAAAACCTATGAAATCTATAGTAATCTTGCCCGACATTCCATCTTCTATCTTCTTCTGAAAGTGAGGCTATACTTTCTCTGGGTTGATCTAGACAATAGGCACATTGTACCCTGTCATTAGCCTCAAATACCATCTACAGTCTGATGAAAATTCCTTGGCCCACTCGATATCTGGATCCACCTTGTTGACTACCTACACCGACCTTTCTTTTTGGTACTCAAAGTCTCACTTCCAGACATTCATAAGCTAGTGATCATCCTCTTTGAATGCAAATTATTTCTCCCTGATTTTTCGTGGTAGCTTTTGGATGGCTTCAATCTTTGGGTAGGTAGATTCATACTTCCTTGGAAAGTTAGTGAAAATTTTCTTCGTACCCTCAAGAGAATTTTGTATATCTAAGAACTTGTTCATTGTACGAACAATGCAATTGATGCCCATATTTCCAACATCCAAGAGCTTCCATAACCAGCTCTCTCTAGTCTTCTCCAAGTTCTTTCTCTTCATGAGTTTTTCTATCTTCTCCTTAGATAGAAATTTTGGTGGGGCCAAAGATGTGGTTAGCTATTCTTATATTGATGACCACTATTGTATGTAGGCTATCAAATCATCCACCTGTTCCTTGATCTACCTTTTGTTCCCTAGTGGCCACTCCCAAGTTGATGGTGGAGATATTGTGACTTATTCCTTGTTCTCCCACCACCGACATAGCTACCTGCACCATTATGGATCTTGAGGCATCTATCATTAACTTCGATTTGATTTTAGGTTTTTAATCCTTCTTGGTGCTGATTGAGGTTTGGGCCAATATAGCCTCCAACCTTGTCTTTGGGTCCTTTGGGCCAAGGGCCTTCTTTTCTAGTTGCTTTTCCAACCAGTTGGGCATCAAGGGCTTTTCTTTAGGTGATTCATACTTATTTTCCTTTTCATCCTCTCTGGTTTCAATCTCTTTATCATTCAGCTCCTCTTGCTCTATCCTCATATCCTCCTTGTCTTCATCAGAGTCCTAGATGAACATCGTACGTTTGATAGGGACCTTGATGAGTAGGTGTTCCTTGGGTTTGTCTTCCCCTTTAGCATCTTTTTCTTCTTGTTCTTCATCATGCCCATGTTCCTTGAGTTTCTTGATTTATAGGTTTTCATGAACTTCAGCCTCTTCTTCAACTTGTCTTCCTCCTCCTCTTGTTCATCATGAAGGGGCACCTATTCATCATGTTTAGAGTTGTGGTCATGTTCTTCCACTAGAGATTTATCACCTTCCATTTATGTGGCAGCAACCTCTTCTTCACTGGTAGGCTATCTTTCAGCCTCCTTATCCTTGATCTCTTTGAGTTGCTTGATCGGCTCTACATCAAGCTCAAGATCAGATGTTTCTTCAATAATCTTTGTATCTAGACCCTCTCCATCATCACCAGAAGATTCATAGGTGAATTCATCAATTACTCAATGTTCATACATGGGGTGCTCATGATAATCATCTACCCCCTCTTCCAATCCCCTGGCTGCCTCCATCTATTGTTGTTGGTCCAATTACTCATAAAATTGCAAGGTGGCTTCCATCATGGGTGGCTCAATAGGAGGAGGAGGAACTGGGAGATTTTTTATCACTTGGGAAATTGCAGCCTACACCATTAGGTTTGCAAACATTCTCAAGAGCTCAGATGTTACGTTTTGCATATATTTCACAAAAGACTCTGGGAGAGTAAGGGCAAGCATTGCAGTTGCAGCGATGGTAGTCAAAAGAGGAAAATATGTGAACATGGATGATGAGGAAATTGGAGAAGTGGTGGTAAAGGATGAATCCAACAATATTACCTACATGATGTGAGAAGTAGAGACAAGGTGGACAACAATGTCCACCGCAAGTGGAGAAGTAGCGACTACTGCGTGTGGGGTAAGTGGGGTGGTAGCAACAATAGTAGTGGTTGCAACAAAAGATGAAGTACGGGGAGACTTTGAATGGTCAGCCTCTATTTCTTCTCCCTTGTAAAGTGGATCTTCTTGAATTACTGACATCTCGGTGATAGTGCCTAATCTCTTATGTTTGTTGGAAGGTTCACCTTCTGAAGCCTTTCTAGCGTAAACCTTTGGGTTGGATTGCTGCTCATTTGTCTCCTTTCTCTTTCTTCAACAAATAGATGGAGGGGATTTTGATGTTTCTCCTATTGATGTAGCAGTTTTCGCACTGTTAGATCCACTTGGCTCACATGTCATGCCCCTTATATGTCAAGATGACCCCTTGTTGTTTCAATTAAGCAACTTGCCCATCAATCCATATTTTTATTTGATCCTCAATGGGCTTGGTGAGAATGTCGAGGTCATCGACCTCTTGCTTGTCCCAATCAACTGATGGAAGTGGTAGATTTTAAATGTTATTGTACCTAGGGTCAATCACAATATTTTCATCCTCTTCTAGTTGGTCGAGTACCGGGAATAGGTTTACCCTCTTTACAAAGTATGTGTTCATCCGCATATAGTGCCTTATTCGCACTTCAAAGTCATCTTTACAATTTTCCCCAAAAATCTTCAAAGCTATGGAGATGGGCATACTCTTATCCAATCACTTTTCTAATGTGGCCATATGGATCCATCCGCGGTCTGGCCGTGTGGGATTTGAGATGGTATTCGGCCAATTAATTCTCTAAAATGTGAGCACACTAGGAGTTATAGAGCTTCTACATCCCCTGCTCGAGTGTAAGGGGATACAGGATCCCTGCTAGATGCTTCTTGCTTAGAAGGGCATGCATGCATCATAGCTACTGAGAGAGCTCCAATAGTATTATCCAGTCATTAGGATACTGGGGCAACTTGTTCGGTCTTTCTAAGAATCCTTGGGTATGGATGTATGTGAACCTAGGATATCGAATAAATAGAAAGGCATATTGTTTGAGAAAGGCTTGAGCACTATGGGAAACTCTTCTCTCAAAGTCACCCCCGAGTAGTCTGATGATGTAAGTTATGAATGCATCATTCACTTGGAAATAATCCTTCTTGAAGTTTATAAATTGTAGTTGGGGGTATCTATCATAAGCCCTGAGTTCTCTACCAGGCTCTTCATTTGGAGCTCTGAATAACCCATTGTAGTGCCTCCGTTCAACTAGTGAATATACCAAATAGGAAGTCATATAGAGCTTGGAGGTCTTTTTAATGTTCATGAATTGCTCATGGAAGCAATCGCTGATTATCCCTCCCAAATAAATTTAGTGTCTTATACATGGAGAATCTACTCGATGAAGAATACCATCCACTCTTCAAAATAGGCTACAGTAGGGAGGCCCATTACTCTGCTTAGTAGGGTGACTAGATCATGGTAGTCTTCGAAGAAATCACTACAAAAGAGATCCTAAAGAACTTCTATAGCGCTGCCCCTCTTCTCCTTAAGCCAATACTAATTTATAAGTTTTTTGCATCTCATGGGGTCTTCATTCCACATTTCTTTGCATTCCTTGATAGTTGGTAGTTCCATCTCCCTAAAGATAGGGATATCGAAGGTCTTCATTATTCTTGAGGTGGACATGCTGGCCAAAATGTTCCCATCTTTGTCAATAATAGTTCTTGCTTTCGGCTAATATACTTCCCTTCAAGCCATTACCAGTTTAGGGGAAATCAAAGCAGGAGGGAAACTTGCGACTTTAGCTATTCCATTGCTTTTGATTAGTCTCACACTTTCTATTTTGGGGTTTACCCTGACCCTTTGTATGAAATCATCAATATCGACATACTCAATGTTGGTGTCAGAGATATCCTTCCACTTG
Organism: Sequoiadendron giganteum; assembly: GCA_007115665.2. Taxonomy (NCBI): domain Eukaryota; kingdom Viridiplantae; phylum Streptophyta; class Pinopsida; order Cupressales; family Cupressaceae; genus Sequoiadendron; species Sequoiadendron giganteum. The sequence goes on along the minus strand of CM021103.1, from coordinate 173,411,285 downwards.
GTGGTGATTCTAGATTGCAATGGTGCCCCTTGGAGCTGATATCTCATTTGATCTTCGTCCTCTTTTCCCTAAAGAGCCTTTGCAGTTCTCTTTCCTTTGTCCTTGACTACCCCCAAGGCCTCTGCACCCAAATCCATATATCCTACTCATAGGGGTAGGGTAGGCATAATCAAGCATGATGATACAAATGGTTAGCCAAATCCCTACAAAATATCAATAGATCAGATAATTCATCATTCAATAAATCTAACACTTAGTCAAAATTACTATCAGTAGTTCACTAGAGGGAGTCTGGACAATCTGGGCCCTAGAGGCCAGACTTCCCTAGTCGGAATGTTATTGTGAAGGGCGAATAGGGAATGTTGATTTGGATAATTTGAAGTGTTCATGTGGGAGAGGGTCAAATTTCAGCATGTGGGTCAATGTTTGTTTCCAAATTAGAAGGCATTTGGATCATCATTAGGGCACTTGGAACCATGAAGAGGGAAAGTCATCAAGTGTTAGCCATCTGGAACAACTTTGGAGAAACGATGTTTTGGGGCTGGAGTTCCAGAGTTCAAAACCCATGAGGCTAAAGGAAGTTTGGTAAAGTTTGTAAATTCTTTGGTCAATTGGATACTCGGGCTGCAAAGGCCGGGAAACCATTGGAGGATGGCAGTGAAAAATGGTGAATCATGGATGAAAGTATAGTGGGAGTAACATGGTGGATCGAACCCGGGGTCACATTTTTCCTTCCATTTTATTGTTAAATTATTGGTGGCAACCAGAGTGTCAAGGCTTGGGGGTCAGAAGGATGGCTTGTGTTTTCCATTTTGGAGGACTCAAATGAGATGAAGTCCCAATGACAAAAGTTCGACAGTCGGGGTTCGATGAAGGTTGAGGACTTGGAGTTTTTGTGATTTTAACTCGTCTTTGAACTCACATGCTAGGGAGGTTCTCGGGACCCGAGGGCCAGAAGGTAGTAACCCAAAGGCTATTAGAAACCACAAAACAACAATGGTGGCCTGGGAATGGAGGTTCATGAACCGAGACCCAAAGGGAAAAAGGATGATTTGATTTTTCTTAGCAAAGCCAACATCAAACTAAAGGTCGGGCCTTGAAGCTCAGGTGGATTGGGTAATAACACCGTTTAAAAGCAAAAAGGGAAGGCGACAATCCAGAGGCAGAGTTCTGGAGTTCAGAACCCATGGGGCATTTCCTCATTGAGGCAATTTTATGTCAAGTTTTGATTTTAATGTCTATGGGAATGAGAGGTCACAGGCCCGGAGGGCGCGGTCGCCCAGTCCAAAGAACAATGATGGGAAGATGTAATTCCACATTTGATTTTTAAGTGTTTGATGGATTTTTTGAAGATTTTAAGTCATGGGTTTTCTAATCCAATCCTTCTTTTATCAAACTCATACAAATTTAGCCCTTTTATCTATCACTTAGGCATGAAATCATTAAAATAAATGATAGGAGGTCCGATGGTGGACTCACCTTGAGAACCTGATGAATAAAGTTGATGAATCCTCGAAGAACAATGAAGGGAATTTATGAGCGCACTAGCGGTGAAGACTTTGCACTCTCCTGATCTTCCTAACATCTGAAAATGACATGTCAGTGCCATTATTTATACTCTTAAGTGTAATTAATGCACGTAATTAATGAAAGTACAAAAGATGAAAAGGTTGGTGAGTTAAAAAATGAGCATGGCAATGGGAGGTCCGAGACCTAGAGACTGAAAAGATGTGGGATCATTGTCGTCCAAAAAATTTTTTGGGAAACTGACGATGCAAAGGGTCTCAGGGTCTGAGTTCTAGATGGACGCTAGTTGATGACCATTTAAAAATGAACACATAGAGGAATCTTGGGCAACGAATCCCGACGGACTGAGCTAAGAGAGCACAACGAATAGCTAGATTTTGCACAAATTTTTCAAACGAAGATCTGGGAGCCATGTTCCAGACAGCGGAAGGATGGTGGCCAAAGGCCACCTGAAAGAGAAAATGTAACATGGAAACTTGGCTAGGGAAACCCGATGATTCGGGCTTAGAAGGTCCCATGGTTGTCTGTGAAAGGAAAAGTGACAAAGGATCTTTGGGAGGACCCAAGACTGAGCAAAAATTGAGGGGGTGAGACATGGTCAACCTAAGACGACAGTTAAAAAGCACACTGACCATCTAGGACACCAAAAATGGGGGCATGCAAAATGGTGTAGTGACAAAATGACCTAGCAAGGTGGAAGAATGAGGGTGCCCATTTTGAACAGGGTGTGTATGCGGAGGGCACAACAAATGGAGACTCTCCTAGGAGAATGCTCCCAAGCGTTCAAATGATAAGTATTCATTTAGGACCTAGAATCTCTGGTTTTGTAAACCAGGGGATGACATCCAAGAGTGAACTAGGAGAAAAAGATATTTAGTTGAACCAAACCACAAAATGTCTTAGAAGTGTGTGTGTAGTAAATTCATTCCTTCCCTTAGGAACAGTGACAAGAAGTTTCTAATAAAAAAAGCAAGCTACATGAATCGTCCAACACCAAAAGTAACCTAGATATTGCCTCGCTACCAGTTAGGCATCCATAGCCCCAATGGAGTTGTCATTGTGACCTCACAGATATTGTTCTACTGTTGATCAAGAATCCATAGCCATGGTAGATTTACCCACACACCCATATGGTTGCTGGATTTCAAAACTTTCTTTCTTTCTTTTGGATTTTCTTTTTGCACTTTATTATTTTTCTCAACCGTGTAAGCACTAAGGCCTACAATGGGTTTGAGAACCATAGTGGTCACTGGAGGGTACTTAATATTTTTCACTTACCACATTATCTTAGCTACTATTGTAGGTCCCTTTGGAAATAATTAAGCATGTGTTTTGTGCAAGATCTTAGATGAATGTAAAAGGATTCAACCAAGGATCAAGTTCTAGAACAAAGTTCAAATGAGGAAACCATCCCCTTCTAGGTAGCTATTAGAGAATAATAGCTGAGAATGAATGTTTATCTAATGAACATTAAGAGTGGACAAAAAATTGAACCATTCATTGAAAGAGCATGACCCTCATGGTAGGAATGAAAAGCCTCTAAAAAAAACAAAACAACCAAGAGACAAGCAAAACAAAGCAGTGCAACACAACATAACAAAAGGAAAGACAAAGAAACCTATTCTAACCTATGTAAAAATATTTACAAGAATAGCTCTACATGAGCTCAGATGTGGAAGTAATTATTTAAATGTTTCCCCTTGATAGGCAATGGGACATCCTCACTAGTTAAATTTTTCAAACGGAAAGCTTCCCAGAATTTCAAATATTTGAAAGGGGCTAAGACAAAGCTTGTCGAATTTGTTGTGTCCCCCTTTTTTTTCATGGGCCTTGTCCCATAATAGGACTAGATTTTCAATTTTGAAGGCCTTAATTTTGGCTCAACGATCGAAGCATCTCTTAACTACACACTGATGCTTGGAAAAAATTTCTATTGCGTGATCTCCTACTTCTTCTAAGTGTAAGAGCTCAGCTAATTGAGCTTCTCTATGGCCCCCTCCTTCGTAAAAATAATCTATAAACTAGAGGATGGGAATTTTTAGGTGTATCAGTAAGATAGGCTCTAAGCCATAGACCAAATGGAATGGGGAATTGCCTAGGATGATCTTGTGATAGGTGTGATCTACCCACAAGGCGAAACGGATCTAGGTATGCCAGTCCTTGGGGTTCCTATCAAGTAGTCTTTTAATCATGGATTCTACAAGGCCATTTCCCTGAGGATATTAATTGGTTGAAAATTTGAGGGTGATTTTGTAGTCAAAGGCCCAACTAGTGAACTTATGAGAGGAGAAGGCAGTGCCATTATCACACACCAATGCATACAGAAACCCAAAACAATTCAAAATAAAACTTTCAAGGAATTTAGTAACTACCTTTGTGGTATATTTCCTACATGCAATAGCTTATGTCCATCTAGTACAGTAATCAAGGTTAGTTAGAATGTACCTATGACCCACGGATGATGGTGGGCTTACCACACCAATGAATTTGAGAACTCATTGTGTGAACGGTCTCACCTCCAGGACTGGTTGCAATGGGACAACAACATTCCTTTCTCTATTCACCATGGTCTAGAAAATGTGGCATGCACGGACATGATTATGAGCATCCTTGAAGATCGTAGGCCAGTAATATCCACCTCTCAAGATTTGATGGGTTGTAGAGAGGCCAAAACCATGACCCATTCCAAATTTATCATGAAACTTCTTTAAGACCCGCTCTGCTTCTTCTTTGCCAAGGCATCTCAAATAGATTCCTTCATGGTTCCTCTTGTATATAATGGCTCCTTGAAACATGTAGCTACTACTCTTTAGTCTAAGGGAACCTTTTCCAACTCCCTGTAAGTGGGGAAAACATTTATGATTCAGCAGATAGTACACTATGTCATCATACTACTCTCCTAGATAGACATCCTCTAGCTGGTATTGTTGAAGCATGAGTTCAGGTCCAGCTTTGGTTGCTGCTTCAACTATTGTTCTAGTAAGGGCTTGCCCTCTAGCCAGTTTCATTGATTGAATTTCCATCTCATAATCATGTAGAAGGGTCACCCATTTGGCTCTGCATTCTCCCAACTTGTTTTAAATGAGAAATTTCTTGACAGTGGGGTTGGGCACGATGGAAAATACTTTATTTCTCAAGATGTAATGCCTAAATTTCTTGACTCCATGGATGAGGGAATACGCTTGCTTTTCAACATTTTGATATCTAAGCTTAGCATCCTTTAATGGGGCACTGATGAAGGATATTGGGTGCTCATTCCCATCATCATCTTTTTGAGTCATTATGGTGGCACACGAGTGGTCTAAAGAAAATGTATAAATATAAAATGGCTTCAGATAGTTGGGCCTAACTAGCATAGGTGTGTCAAAAATTTCTTTCTTGATCTCTTCAAAATCCTACTTGGATTCCGGTATCCACTCAATTTTGGTGTCTTGCTTTAATATTGCATTGAGTGGCTTGACGATTTTGGCAAAGCTCATGATGAATTTTTTGACAAAGTTTATTTTCCCAAAGGACTTTAGCTCTTTCTCATTGCCTAGCAGCTGGATCTTCATGATAGCCTGGATGTATTTTGGGTTGATGGAGATTCCCTTTTCTGAGAGGACATGTCCAAGCAATTTTCCTTTAGTGACCCCAAAGATACACTTCTTCGGATTGAGGGACAACTTAAATTCATGGAACCTTTGAAAGACTTTGCACAAATCAGCAACATGATCACTTCATTGCTTGGAGAAGACTATCAAATCATCCATGTAGATGATTATGCATTTTCCAATTAGATCCTTGAAGGCAATTTCCATTGTACGTTGAAATGTTGTGTTGACATTGATAAGTCCAAATGGCATTTTTCTATAAATGAAGGTGCCCCACTTGGTGGTGAATGTTGTCTTATGTCGATCTTCATATTGCACCATAGATTGGTTGTACCCTGAGTACCCATCCAAGAAGGACATCATTTGTGAACCATTAACTATCTGCACTACCTCATCCAATTATGACACAAGATAGTTATCATTTTCTGAAGCTCTGTTTAGATTGTGGAAATCAACACACAACTTGATTTCTCCTTTCTTTTTACTAACCAGAACAAAATTTGTCACCCACGTAAACTACCTGAATGGGAAAATAATCCCAATGGACAATAATTTTTTCACTTCCTTGTATATAATTGGTTCCAATAGAGCATTGGTAGGGTGCTACCATTTTCAAAATGATCTCACGTCCAGTTTGAGAGGGATGGTGTGGGTGATGCTTGATGTGTCATATGTTTTTAGGTCTTCATAACTCCAAGCAACAACATCCTGGTATTTTCGCAAAGCATCCACTATACCCTTTCTTACTTTTGGTGTGCACACCTTTTCGATAAACACATTCTTAACATCCTCAGTTGTTCTAAGGTTATAGGTGTCACATTATTTATTGATGGAATCCCTCTTTGTTTGTTGATCATGTCCTCTAATTTGATCTAGATCAAAGATATGTTCTAGCTAAAAAATTCCTCTCAGGATAGTGTTGGTCTTGAGGTTGATGATCCCTTCTATATCTAGCTTGGCCTCTTCATGCTCTATCTCATCAATTATTTTGGTGGTGAACACATTGAAATGGGTGATGAAATACAATATGTGTTTTTCATCATTAAATACCTAGAAATTGGCTACATTATTCGGCATAGACAAAATGGAGGTGAGCTCAATAGTAAGCCTCTTGAGGCCAGACAATGACAATGGTTGCTAGGTGCTAGCTGCTTGTGGTAAGGAATTAGTAGTGTGATTTTGAGAGCGTGAGATTAGTTGGATATGTAATACATCTAGTCCCTTTAACAAATCCCATACCCTATGCCTATAATAGTGAGTCTCTGGTCATAGCAAGAGTAGAGCTTCCTTACTTGCTTTATGACCAGCTCAGAGTCCCTAAAGACTTGTAACATTTTAACACCTTTCCTAAATGCCATGAGGAGCCCCAAGACCAATGCCTTGTATTCTAATATGTTATCAGTGCAATAAAATTGAAGTCTACGAGCAGAAAAGTACAACTTACCTTTGGGACTAATTATCTCAAAGCTAGCTCTAGCTGCATGCTTGGATTTGGATCTGTCAAAGTGCAGTGTCTGAAACCCAAGAGAGTCTTTGATCTTGGAATTCACAGATCTGACCTTCTCTTTTGATGGCAGCCTCATTTCAACAACCTTTTGAGGTTGTGAGGATTCCAAATGTATCTAATCTGGTGATGTTAACTGAGCTTCCTCCCTTGGAGCAATCTAACCTTTGATATGCTCAATTGATATTTTCCATAAAGAAAATTCAAACTCTGAATGGGTATCATTGTGTACCCTACACCAACTAGGCAACATGAGTTCCTAAAAATTCATTCTAGCTCCGAAACTGAGCTGATCTTGTACACATTTCTCCATGAAATCTTGGAAGCCATCCAAAAACCCAAGGTTACCATCCTCACAAGATTCTTCATCATCTGACTCGATCAACATTTTTGTGCTTTTAGGGGCATGGACTAAGTTAGTAGCTAGACTGTACAGGACAAGAAGAATTTCCTAGTTGCTTCTTCTTCAAAGAATTCTTGTTCATTTGAATATGATAGTGGAGAATAATTCCCTAATTTTATTTTAGTGAACAACACTTCATTTGTGTTGTTATATTTTGTGATCATAAGCTTCAGATGAGGCTCCCAGTCAATTTGAATTTGATTTGGCATCCCTTTCCATGGCAGCCATAGTTGAGAATATTCAATTGTGGCATATCCATTCAATGCTCTGGTGAAATGCCTACCTTAAATTATGCCATAGGTGTCGGGGATATTTGCAACTTGGATGTCAATGGTTTGTTGTATTCTAGGATCAACAACAATCTGCATGGGTATTTTGTTGATCTCGCCAACTATGTTGATCTCAGTCTTGTCAAGTTGTGTCACTTTACATTGGGAAGGGGTTGGACCTATCCCCAAAGCCTTGCACATGCTTAGGGGCATGACATTTGTGGAAGCTCTCCAGCCCAATAGGCAATTATGAAGGTTCTTCCCAAACACTTTGATAGTAGTAAGGAAAGGAGGATTTTTGAATTTTCCTTGAAACAATCATCTAAAAATATCCACCTGGGTGACTTGACCCTTATCCTTATCATTGCCCTTATTTTGGGCTTATGTCTAATTTGTTTCTTTAGTAGGTTGTTTATTTTCCTGTCGATTTGCAGGAAGATCATCTTTCTTCTTGAAGATTTGTTGCACAACCAGTTCACCCTGTTGATCCTCAAATGAAACCCTCCTTGTGTGTGTGTCTTAGCTTGGTCTAGATGAAGGGGTCCCATTGATCATCCTAAAGAAAGCATTTCAAACAGTTGGGACTTTAAGCAGTTCGAAGGTGAACACACCTACCTTAACCTTCTTAAAGTCTTTTGTAACATATTCTCCCATTTGTTCAATTTCTACATCATAAGTGGTATTTTGGGAGGGGCCAATAGGCTGGTTTTGGGTTTGATTTTGCTGCCTATTCTTACTAAAGTACTGGGTAGGTATGTGTGGATAGCCCAGGTTGTTGCTTGCATTTGGGTTAGGAGGGGTGCTGAAATTATTAGGTGGAGTGGAGGTCATGAAACGACCACCAGTGTGCCCACCACCTTGTCTATTCCTTATATCATAAGGAGTGGCCCCTTTACGAAACATCTAGACCTCGTCCTCTCTCAACTCTTCCTCGTCTATGGGACCATTATCTATTGAATTGAAAAGTTGAGCCAAAGGGCTTTTAGTACTCACCTCTTATGTCTTGCAATTGTTGCTTGTAGTGGCACCTTCTTGCTCTGACACATTGCTCTCAACCTTTGGGAAGGGAGCCTAGTTGATGACCAATACTGAGGATTCGTATGGTTCTGAAGGGATGATGTCTCTACACCCAAAGTTTTCTACAACATTTTGGACTTGACTCTGAAAAATTTAAGCAACCATTAGGAATTCCAAACAATCCAATTCGGAATGTTGACTTGTTTTGTGGATATGGAATGAACCAGACAAGGAAGCCTCATCTAAATAGACTTCACTTGTAGTATTCTCATTACTGCTAGGATGGTCCAAGGGAGTAGGAATGTTTCCATTGTTCGGCCTTGTGTTCCATGTCTAATTTTGTCTTTTGGACGGCCTCCTATCAAATTTTGGCCCTGAACTTTGACCCCTATCATAAGTCTGTCTAGTAGATGGGCCAGTGTCATGACTGTCACAATTGTCATGGTTGTCCCGATTGAGGTTGGCCTGGATGCTTCTCTGTGAAGCCTGCAATTGATTGTTTTGATTCCTCAAGTGAGTCATCTTTGTGGACATTTTCTTGATCATTTATGTTAGCTCGTCAATTTGATCCTTCTTTGTCTTGCTCGGCTATGAGGCTAAATTCTAAAGGAAAATTGGTTCTGCCACAGATTGATTTTGATGGTTGGGAATTCAAAGGCTTGAAGGCATGATAGCACTTGGGATAATTGAGAGTGGACCTACTATGATTGGGGTAGCAAATACTATACAACCGAAGTTTCCTGGTTGATTGGTTGTCTTGGAGAGGCACTATAGGCAACTACAATATAGAATTCATGAAAGGCATTTGATCCTACAGAGCCTGAGTAAGCCCTTGAATTTGTGAAGGATAAGAAACCTACTCCAAAGAGGGTAGTAGACAAGAAATATTCTATCCCAAGTCTGTGCTGGAAATGATGGCCTCAACATAAGTGTCTACTAATCTTGCGGGAGGTGGTCACATCCTTTTCACTAATTTTGAAGTGAGATTGTCCAAGGCTGCATAGTAAAATGGTAGGACAACAACATCATTAAATGGATAAGGGTCTTGAAAAAAAGTATATGCCCTATGGAAGTGATCATTAAAGGAGCTGATGGGTTCATTGACCTCCCTTCAGACTGACATAAACTATTGGTATAGCTTCGAAGGACTGATCAAAATCTTAAATTTCTGCAAAAAGGCATTCTTTAATAAATTGCATGTGTTGATAGTTCTTGTTGGAATATTGACATACCAGTAAAAGGCCTCTTCCCTCAAGGAGTAGAGAAAGAGCTCACAAGACATATCCTCATAAATGATTTGCATAGTCTTTAAGGCTATCTTGACAATCTTAATATGTTCCTCTACTGTCCTTTGTAGATCTCGGGGTTGAACTTTGTGCAAAAGATTTCAGGATTCTTTGGCATATCATGGTACAGGTTGAAGACCAAAGGGGATAGGTTTTTTCCCAGCCATACCATTGGAGGCATTGGTGGAGGTGGTTGTGCCAGAATGACTTGAGGTTGTTGAAAGGGAATATTAATTAGCGGGACAACACCTAGAAGTGGGATTACGTTGGGCTGGAAGGCAACATCTAGCCTGGTGGAAAAAATAGCCCTGAAGGCTATTTGGAGTGGATGAGTGTGAGAAGGTGTTGTCAAAGATGATGGAGAAGATGAGGATGAGTGAATAGAAGAATGGGATGAATGTGAAGGAGAAATGGGCTGGTCAGATGAGTTGGAGGTGGATGCTTCACCTTTTTTGGCTCTCTTAGCTCAGGTAGGGGGTGATAATTCTTGATATTCCCCTTTGTTTGGTGTGGACCTTAGTATTCTATAAAATCTCTCAAGGGAGAAAGACTCAATTCGATCCAACTTAGCTCCAAATATCCCCTCCCTCTAGCACCAGTTCTATTGATGGGTGTTTTGGCACACTTTCTCAACACAGGCAATGCGTAGGTGCATTACCTCTCTTGAAAGGAAATATTCAACAAATTGCTAAAAATTACCCCAAGGTCTCTTGGGTGTCAGGTCATGACTTGCATAGAATATCTCAGTTGATGTTTGATGTGATTTTGCTGGTAATCACAGGGCAGACTTATGGAAGTTAGGCTAGAAAAAAATTAGATCTACAAATGGAGTTTTAAGGTAGGAAAGTTATTGCGCACTTGCTACAGGTCCAAACAACAGTCTTGAACTCTGTTTCTGATTTAAGATTTGGCTTTACAATGTGCAATGAACCTTAGCATATGTTACTTATTAAAAAAAAGGAAAAAGGGTAGGGAAGAGAGAAGGTTCCTAGACCTACAACTACTAATGACCAATGATCATGGAGGTCTCTACTATAAACAACTTCCTTAACAAAATTTCACTTAACCAAAAATTTCATAGTGTCATGAAATTTGTGCCATCTTCTAAGGACTATAGATAATTTACCATTCATTCACCATATACATGCATGAACAAAGATAAATATTTAAAGGAACCTTCAAAATTGAGTAAAAACTAACTTTACACAACCATCTACCAATAGAAAATAGCCAAAATTATGGACAAGGAAGACATCTACATAGGAGAAATCTTCACAACCATGGAACACCATTATTGAATCTATCAAAGCTAACTAAAATGAAATGGAATAAAAAAGTAAATTTAACTAAATCATCTAACTATTGGAGATGAATAATGAAACATGAGAAGAAACTCATAAATACACCAAAGTCAATGTATTTCTATTAAAAATTTTGTAGCATGTCATTACAACAACTCAAATCTCTCTTGAAAATGATAGGAGGTCCCCTATTTATAGTGTCCCAAAAGTAGAACATGTGGCCAAGATTGAATTAAATTTGTGTGGCCACAATTCACTCTAAACTAGGTTTCTACCTACCCCACAATATATTACATTTTAAAATACAATTTTGTCCTTTTCCCTATTTTGTCTTAAGTGGCAGCATTGTAGCATTTTGTAATCTTGTTGATTGCCCTTTTGTTGTAGCTATTCTATCAGAAATTCTTCATCAATAATAGGGTTGCCTTCTTGCTTCTTCAAGGCAGCATACTCCATGAATTTTAGGATCATCGATTGGAGCTTATCAACCTCTATGATGTTGGATCTCAACACTTGGTAACTCCATTCTTTAGAATTATCAAAGAGGTTCTCCCAGTCTTCATCATACTTAGCAGCATGGTCCTTGAACAACTTGGACTGGGTGAAGGCTCAGGCAACAAAAATCATGAAATCCATAGTAATCTCGCCCGACATTCCATCTTCTATCTTCTTTTGAAAGTGAGGCTTTACTTTCTCAGGGTTTGATGGAACTTCAAAAACTACGCTACAAACTTTATTGATCTTGCCTATTTTCTTGATTTTCCATGGTGATTTTCTATAAAATGGTTTGAGAAATTCTAGGGTTGGGGTTTTATGTTTGTTATATTTGGTCATTACTTTTTGAGAGTATTTTAAAACAACTTAAGTCCCATCATCTCATCTAGGCCATGTCCCTTTTTAATTCATCGTTATCTTTTCCTATGGTAAGTTTTAATTCTTCCTAAGTCTAGGGTGACCCCATGCCCCTTTTAAAAAAAATTTCATGTCATGGTTTACCATTGACCTAGTCGTGTCCCCTTTAATTTAATAAGTGTTTTATATTCTGCAGAGGGGGAATTACCTTGACCATTGATGAGGGGTTGTTTGATTGTGATATCATGGCTGGGTGCAACTTGTCACAACTGGTGAAGCTGAAGGAACATTGGGAATGTTTTGATATACTAGACTGGCTTTAATATGTTAACTAACAGGTAACTAAAGCGAGTATAAAATTCACATGTTTCATATGGGTGGATATGTTTTAATCCTAGAAAAAAAGGTGCATGATGTTTATGGTCAGGGTTAGCAACCATCTGAATGAGGAGGATCATTGACGATCGAGATCTACGGTTGCCCGCTATCACATTATCCAAAGTTGCAGGCTTTTTAGTGATCACGATATCAAGGGGAAGAAGACACATGGATTTCCTTGATGACATAGGAGGTGGTGGGCCATCTGGTATGGTGAAAGTAAATGTCAGATTGATTAAAATGCGGCCATTAGATGATCTAGCCAAAATGAATATCAATGGGTAATATTCAAACCTATGTGAAATACAATTGGAGCCATAAGTGAAGTGCACAAGTGAGCCTTTATGGTGGATGAGACGTATTCTTGCCTAATTTGATTGAATAAATGAAAATTTTCCCTATTTTATTGTCACAAAAGCATTCAAGGAATTTCACAAAGCAGTTTTAAAAGTCAAGGAAGAATTCAAGAGTTGTTGCAGTAAGAAATTAGGGTTTCTACAAGATAAAAAATCATAAGTTGAATTTTACATTTCCTTATGAAATTTTAGCCTGAATCAAATATTTTTCTATGCAATTGTTGAAAATTGTATTAGGGTTATAATTGAGTCAAATTTTGTTTGAAATTTCAAATTACTTGTTAGTAATTTCACACCCTTTAAAAGCCCTAGTTTGTTTAGTGTCTCTTATTTAAGTAAACCCTAATCTGTTCAAGATCGCACCATCAAAGAACTATTTTGGCAAAATTGATTATTTGAAAAGGAACTTGTATGATGATTTATTAGATCAAATTCCATTGTCAAAAAATGATTAAAGAACGAGGCAGGTCTTAATGTGAGAACAAACCCTTGGGGAGGGGTTAGTGTATAATTTCTTTAATGTAGCTGATGCTATGGTGCCAATGAAGGGTTTGGAAATGTTCAGACTATGGTTTGGGCAAAGAAATTTTCCCCACCCATCTCAAATGGTTGGATGTATGACATGAGGAAACCGGTGGTTCCCAATGTGTTTCTTGATGTGGATTTGCTTAGGGCAGTGGTCGCATGGTATGATCCTATCACACGAGTGGTCAGGGAAAATGATGGAAGAGTTCTTCTGAGTATTAATAGAGAGGAAATTCAACAGGATTTTGATTTGTTTGAACCCAGTGAATTATTAGTCCCTATTGAGCTTGAAAGGATGAAGTAGGAATATCAGGCAATTAAACCTCTTTTTAGAGTTAAGATGCTCCCACCTCATTTGGACAGGGCAAGAGGTTCAAGAGTTCATATTAGCCCTAGTGATTAGAATCCTTTCAGGCTAGACATTTTTTCTCAACACTTCCTCGCTACTTTCTATTCACTATGCTAAATATTAGGATTTATCCCTAACACTTTTATGCCAATAGCATTCATGTTCATGGGGGTGTAGATACAACATCCAAATTTCTCTATAGTTTATGATTTTGCTTCTTTCCTAGCTCAGAAAATACATGAAGGGTTAGTGAAGCTATAGAAGAATTCCACAAGCACACCTTTTTACAAGTATTATATGCTCATGCATATGTTTTTGTTCAAGAATGTTGATTTCTTCTCTGAGAAAATGAAATTGAATAGATTTGTCAATGAAGAAAGGTTGTAAGTACAAGTTTGAATTGCTGACCTTTCATATAACAGAGGAAGTGCCAACTATGTATAGTTTGACAAATATTTTGCATCAAGACTACAAGAAAGATTGATGGTGAATTTACCCAAGGTTCCTGTAGAACTGCATGATTTTCTTAGGCCTAGGGAGAGGAGGCTTGATTTGAGGATCTGCCAAAATTGGGGTGATATCATCCCATATCCAGTCAGAACTGTTTTGAGAGTATATGGATTTCAAGGTGCTCCAGATATCCTGCCTTACAATGTGCCACCAAGGATTGGATTTGCTAAGGTAATGTGGTAGATTGGCTGCATTCATGAGGACAATCTCACTGGAAAGGGCAAAGGGACGCTCTTCCTAGATTACACAGTGGTCTCTAATTTTTTTATTACAAAGGGAGGTTGGGTGCATTTTGGAAAATTCTTTGATTTGTACAATTTAAGTTTCGGTCCTAGAAGGCACTGTGACCCCGAGGGTTTCTTCTCTTTGTTCAGACAAAGAATAAAGGTAGCAAAATTTGTGCATGAGTTCAATTTTGCTAAGCACCTGATTAGGAATGATTTTGATTTGAGTAGGAAAGAATTGAATAAAGAAAAATGGGTTGCCTATGATAATTTGTTGGCTATCGTACACAAGATGGATCCAAAATATGATCCGTTGATGGAATTCACCCCTTTTCATAAGAAGATTGATTTTTTGATGAAAGATTTCAGGGAAGTCATGGAAATTTCTAAGGACAAAGAAAACAAATTTGGGGTTAGATTTTTCTAAACAAGAACAAGTTATAGAGCAATTGGAAAAAAGGCCAACCTACCAACCCCCAAAAGACAAGCCCATCTATAGGAGGGTAAGGGATGATAGTGATGAAGAGGAAGAGAAGTATAGGAAAGGAAAATAGATAATAGAGCTGGAGGAAAAACCGAGATCACATCTCAAGCCACTAGGAGCTATAAAGATAATTTATCTTGAGTCATCACCAAATAGGAGTCCCTCACCATCACCATCATCACCAGCTCCCAAAAGGCAAAGAATAGAGCAGTCCCAGGAGGACTTGATGGATGAAATTATTGTTATAGACCAAGACCTGTAGATAGGCATGCCATCCCCTCCATGACCAATTGAATTGGTTCTGTTAGACTTGGACATAAAAGGAAAGTGTGTACAACATGCAAGAATGGAATCTTGTAAGGAATTCTTAGATGATGACACTTTTGTAAAAAAGCCTACCTTCTTGCAATTGGTATGGACAATGAAATTAGGAAAATACCAAGACAAGTTCAAGGAAAGAAGAGCTCAGAGGCTAGATAGGTTAGATAATGAAAATGATGATGAAGTGAAGGCTGAATTGATGAATGAATTCAAGAAAATCCTTCCAGAAGAAGAGATAAAATCGGTTGATCAAGCTGGTGTCTTGATCTTACTTGAATGGGACATTGCTGATGTAGTGGCCTTTAATTTTATTTTGAAATCAAAGCATCTCCTCCATAATTTTGAAGAGGAAGTCAGGACAACATTGCAAGACTCTGCCTTCAGTGAGGAGTATGAGACCCTAGAAATATGGGATTTGGCCCCAAAGGGAAGAAAGCCAAGCATAATAGATATTAAGCCTAAATTTAGGGGAGGGTTAATAATAAAAAAGAGCTTCAAAAAATTTAACAAAGGAGGCTACAAGTTTAACTATGAATGTGACCAAATTGGCACAAAAAAATTAGAAAGAGAAGAAGCTAAAAAGAGGAATTATATGGAGAATTATAATTTCATGATTGAGGAATACAATAAGGTGAAAAAAAGGAATATTGAGTTGCAAGAAGAAGTGGAAAGGTTGAGGTACAGGCAGATAGGGGCATCATCAAGTGCTCCTATGATTAAATCATTACCATCTATTGTTTCCACACCAATGTCTCCTACTGAGACTCCTGCCCTCAGCTCCACATTTGAACCAATTGAGGAGGAGCTATAATGCTTTGTTGATCCAACAAAGAAACAATTAATGCAGAAAATCACAGAGCTAAAGGATTCTTTGAAAGACAGTGAGGAGAAGGTAGCACTAAGGCAAAAATAAATTGTCACCATAGTTTTACAAAATTTAAATGAAAACATTGATAATAGATTACCAGGTGTACATTATTCTTATTATTTATTAGTGGGTGCAATAAATAATTTAGACAAGGATCAGGAAGTAGCAATACAATTGATTAAGAATTGGATCCCTAGGGCCAGTAACTTGGATGTGATGTATAAACCTCAAGATTTGATGTAAATAATAGGCCACAGTCATTGAGACCTACTTAAGTATTGGTTAAATCATTGCAAGGTTTTCAGGCCTTATCAGATGACTTGAGTAGGAAAATAGAGGAATTGGTGAAGAATTTTGATGATTGGAGTGATACATCACTGCCTAATATAATTGATGAGCAGGGTAATAGCATATCTCTTCAATAGTGGAGGGATCAAGCTAATAGAGTGATTGATACCCAAACTGCTTTAATTTGTGATGATTTTGGTTCTAATCTACTAGTGTGTTTCTTGGACAAGATCATCAGCACCAAATCATTTCTAGACTCTTTTGAGAATAAAGAAAACTAGGTGGCAGTTAAATATACACCCTACAGTGCAAAGGTGGATGAGGTAATCAATTTTAATTGGCCAAGTGATGAAGAATACTAGTGATGGGTGGATACATATTTGATTGAGAAAGAGTAAAAGTAGGAGTAACTGATAATAATTATTTAATTGATTATTGTAGTCATAACAGTTTCAAATTGTATTTTTTGGTGACAGTTTAAAGACATGTGCTCTTAAAGATTCACTGCTATGTCAAACCATCCTCAATGGACTCCAGGCGAATGTTTGTTGTAACTAAATTTTGAAATGTCACAAAGCAGTCCAATTGGTTGGTGACATGTGTACTTTTTGGCCCTATGCTTGTTTATTCCTTCATTTTCTATAAGAAGGATTTCAAGGCAAGAAGTATGGGGTTAGCAAGTTAGAAATATTTTGGTCAAGTCTAGGTGAAGTTGCAGAGAAACTTTTAAAGTTTGGTAGTTCAAGAGAAATGAAAATTAGGTTCTGAATTATTTTTTTTTAGGTTTTGAATTCATGGAGATATAATGTTGTATAACAGTACTAGTATTTGAATCATATTGATAAATTCAAGCTCATGTCTCTCCTATGTACAAGCGTATTTGAAATTTTGAATAAAGTGATCAAGGGTTATTTTGTTCATCTCACTGTTGTGGTGTGTGCATTTCTTATTTTACCTTTAATTCAAGGAATTAATTAAAATTCTTAAATGAGATTGTAGGTTGATATGTTCTATACAAGGATCTGATAAGTAGTATTGAGTTAGGGTTACATATTGGTGATATTTTAAGAAAATATTATCAAAGATCTTATATGCTACATGTTGAATCTATTATAAACCCTTAGGTATTTTTGAATTTAACTCCTCCAATGGAAGTAAGGCACTGATCTAAGTTGTATTTGTTCTTTGTGATTCATTGTTTGTTTGTATTCACCTAGAGCTTGCTACAAATTGAAAATTAATGACTATCTTTTACCGTGAAGTATTCTTGTGATTATCTCATGCTCCAAATGGTTGATATTATTGATGAACATCCAATTCTATCCAGTTTTATCCCATTCTATTGAGCTATTGTGTGAGATTATCTATTATTGTTAATGTTATTTATAATTATGGTGTAGAGGTTATAAACACATTAAGGGATCACCCTCTCGGGTCTTGTAGAGCCCAAAGTGTAGGAGGTCTTTAAAATCTTCGTCAGTTGTGTAGTCATGGAAAATATATCAACATACTTGATCCTGATTACTAACATCATTTCTTCCTAAATCATCCTCTCAGTTTATCATTACTCTTCCATCTCTTAAATAAACAAATCATTATTTATTTAATTAGGTCTTTCTCCTCTGCTAATTGAATTAATCAAATTAATTTAATTAACCCTATGTCTCTATTTGATTAATAATTCATTTTATTTAATTAAGTCTCTAAAATCCTCTTCTAAAATTGAATAAATTAAATATTCTTTGATTTAATCTAACATTATCCCCTTTTGTTAAATAAATCAAAACATTTATTTAATTAAACCCTTTTTTCTCAATTTTTGATTTAAATCAACTCATGAATTTAAGTCAAAATTGTCACATCTCCTAATTCCTCATTAAATTAATTAATCTTTGATTAATCTAATCTTAATCATGTCGCATTCTCTAGAGAATGCAACTTGCACAATAAATCAATTACTTTGATTTATTAAATTGCCTATTTTCTCTCAACATGGAATAAAGGAGGAATATTCCTTCAATTTTGAATTCAAATCCAAGTGGATTTTTCCTTCCAACAAAGCATTCACTCCTCTTACATGTCCTTTTCCATTGAGCCAAGTGGCATTTATTTCATTCTTTTTTCCCTCTCACATGTCATTTCGTCAATTTCGAATTCCACCTAATAACATTTATTGGCACTTTGATCAAAATGTGCACAACCTTCAACCATTCACATCTTGAAAAGTGGCACTTGGCCATTGGATGTTGAATGATCCCACATTTCTCAATTTCACTCTTTCTTCCAATTTGGAAATCTATAAATGTGAGACTCTTCCTCTCATTCAACATCCACAATTTGAACAAGTCTACTATACTTCATTTCATCCATAATTTGAATGCAAAGTAACTCTCTTCATATTGAGAGCTAATTTTGTCTACTTCATAGAAAGTGTTCATCATTTTATGGTTTCATAGCTAGGCTATGCCAAAATCTCATCAAGAAGCTACAACCATCACCAGATCATCATCAAGTTTACAAAGGAGTTGGGAAAGGGCCAATTTCTACACACAATTGGCACCAAATCCCCCATGGGATCAAGAGTTTGATTTGCATTGAATAAGATTTAATCGCTTTTGTTCATATTTGTTTGTGTTCTTCATCTTATTTCTTACTCTTTGCAATTTAAATTGATTTCATGGGGAATCTTGATTCTCACTTGAATTTTATCTAACATTGTGTTTGTTTTCCATGTTTGTGCAGGTCTAATATTGGAGTTCACATTTTGCCGCTAGAAGGAGGGATGATTTGGAGAAATTCATCATGTTTTTCCAAAAATCTGTGGTTATTTTAACATTTTTTGTGCCTGCAGGAAATTGCACCGCTCATAGTACTGCGGCGCCATATTGCACCACTATCAAAAAAGCAAACCTATATTGCACCGCTCAAAATTCCAATTTCCACCGCTAGAGTCTTCTCACCCACAAATTTCAAATTTCCAAACTGCGCCATGGATTTTCAAAACTCCAAATTGTACCATTGGGCTAAAATAGCGTTGCCTTTGCACTCTCAATTATATGTGTTGCTATATTGCACCATTGGATTTCTAAATTCTGTCGCATTTGCTAACTGTGCCACTAGATGACAGTAAAAAGTTCATTTTTCTTTTTTTTTTGACATGTGCCTTTTGTTTTAAGCTTTTTGAGCTATTAACCTATTTTCTATCTCTATATCTTCTAGTTTTAATCATTTTTCAGGTTAGGGAAAGGAGAAAAGAAAATTGGAAGGTTACATTATGACATTATTCTCATCTTATAACAAGTGTTTTTAAACACTTTAGTGTTGTTTGACACTCTTACAGAATTCTCAATCTCTCTTAAGAAATTTGTTATCTTTCATGCATTAGGGAACACTAAATTTCCTTTTGGGCAATAAAAAGAACAATACAAATTTTCGTTCAATGTTTGCAAATAAAAATCTTAAGAAGAACTTCAAAGAAACTTACTAGATTTTGTTTAAGGTTTAACAATGGAACAAGGGAAATTCCACATTTGGTTTGGTGGTATAAAAAGAATACACTTTTGCTTTGTGGACTTAATATGAACAAGTGTTACTTTGTTTTGTATTTGTTTACTTAAAGTAATACCATCAAAATGATGTATTCACTTCTCTCACACCTCATGGAGATCTTGAGAATCAAAAGGCCTTTTGGTGATCTTAAGTTGAGTAAATCAATTACCTCCACATTTCATTTTGGGATTAAAATTGAACAAAACATCTTGCGAGTGTGAGTAAACCTATTGTGTGTGTTCTCCCTTCATTTCTAAATGAAGGTTGATCGAACTACAAATATGTTTGCTCACTTTTGTTTATCTTAGAGGGCCTACCTTGTGGGAAAAAATACTCACCCAAGGGAATGACCCAGCCGGTAACACACTAAGGACAAGTGTATTTCCATTCGGGATATAAAAGTGGGTACTGGGACAAAATCCAATATTATGCAGTTGGCTCCGACGAGAAGGGTAGCAATGGTCTCTCACCGCATGGGTCAACTCCTATGAATGAAAATTCTGAATTAAAACCTTTGTTTAGAAAAGGCCAAATCCTTAACATTTTTTTTGGTACAAAAGGGCATGTTCTTTGAAGCCACACCACGTATACATGCGGTTCTATTATAGAGATGAAAAATATGCCATGTGAGTTTCATGGGTATTGATGCTTGGCTGACCTAAGAAGTGTGTGTTGTGGAGAGGATCCAGTTTAGTCAAGCATCTAAGCATCCACACTAAATATGCATAGCTAGATTTATCCAAGTGGGAACCCACCAAAATATTGTCTCTTCATCCTAGGGTTGTACATGTTCTTGGAATCAAAAAATACATTACTTGGGTCTCAAGACATCTGAAAAAAAACATTCACAAGGGTCTTAAAAGTTTCAAACCCTTTGGAGGAAACAAATATCCCTTAACAGATCTAAGTGCTCTTGCTTGCCCTAGGGATTCCATCCTTAGAGGTTTCTAAGTGCTTAGGTTTAATCATAATTTGTTTCCACTAAAGTCAACCTAAGGAACTATTATCTTGAAACCTTTATTTTCACATAATGGACCTTGTGGAATGAAAAGGAATTGAGACATGGACATTTAGTTTGAAAATTTAATCAAGACATTTTTTGTATTAAAAGGAACTCATTAAATAGAGATAAGGAAAATTGGACCTCACGCATATGTTCTCTCAAATGATTTCTTGTAAAATCAAAATCCAAAAACCAAGGTTCAAAAATATTAGCCCAAAAGCTCATGTGCAACGTCTTGAAATGCTTCTTGAAGTTAGAGAAACATTTGTATATAATTTCTACAAGAAGGCTTCAAAGAACAACCCAAGTTTGTATGAGTTCTATTATCAATAGAATCCAACTCTTTTTCAAATATTTTCTTTTCTCACATAGGAAGTATGACATGTTCTTCGACAGCGAGGTCCTATAAGAAAGATTCTTGTCTAGGACAAGTCTAGGATCAAAATCATCACTCTCATCTATCTCTCAACAATCAAAAATCAAATATCATCTCATTAACAAACTCTTGAAAAGGTTGAAACATCATTCATGATAAACTTATAGGAAAAATCACATCACCTTGTTTGACTTAATACACTTATGATATTGCTATCAGGATTCAACTGTGTAGTTTTCAAGTCAAACTCATTGACCCATGATTCATGATTAGTGGTTCACAAGAACCCATCTCTCATGATAATGAATGGTCCACTCAACACTCATTGCATCTGGGTGATGCTCACAGAGGTGAAGCATTGGTCTATCCCAGGAGGTCATCCATCCCACCCAGTACTGCTCCAGCTCAAGCATGCTTAACCACAGAGTTTCCCCCAAGGTTAAGCCCACTTATCTTGCTACCCCATTTGTAAAACCCTCAACAAGTTTTATGCCTTATGAACCATTCATTATAGAGCCCCTTTAGCTAATCAATTGATAAGTAGGAGGTTTCTTCCACAGCGTGTCAAATTATGATATTGCTATCAGGATTCAACCTCCCAGGATGGACCAATGCTTCACCTTTGTGAGTATCACCTAGATGCAATGAGTTTTGAGTGGACCATTCATTATCATGAGAGATGGGTTCTTGTGAACCACTACTCATGAATCATGGGTCAATGAGTTTGACTCAAAAACTACACTGTTGAATCCTGATAACAATATCATAATTTGACATGCTGTGGAAGAAAACTCCTACTTAATAGACTTAGTCAAATTAGTAGTCCTCTTGAGTGAATTTACCTCTAGGATAACATAACTTCCTAAGGTTTATAAGTTAAAAATCACTTTTGGCTTAATTCACTTAGTCAAAATACCCTCTTGTATGAGTTTTCTCTAGGATAATGCAACTTCCTAGGGTTTACAAGTTCATCATCTTGTTTGGCTTAACACACTTAGTCAAACTATCTTCAAATAAAAAATGAAATCAATTCAATCCCTAAGAGGTTTAGCATCCCCCCACCAAAGTTCTTCAAGATTTTCATTCATCTGCATCATCTATCATCCATTTATCTCACCCCCCTCATCACCTTTGATCCTTAAACTTTCCTAGTTGTTCTCTTTTTGTACCTAAGATTAAGATCAAGCGGTCTCTATTTTATGGTTCAAACAAGATATCAATACAAGAAGAACATGGAAATCACTAAGGAAACATCAACTTTGACACATCTCATATGACACTTTTGACATCAATCAAATGGCTCCGGATAAGAATCTAGTTGAATCAAGCAATCCTCCAAACAACTCATCTCTACCATCACAAAACCCTCAAGAGGAGGGACATGAAGAGGACATCACCAATGATGACTTGGGAATGATGCAAAAGGAAATAACTAAAATGGTTCAGAATCCCAAGAATCATAGAATCATCAATGACATGTTAAAACTTAATCCCTCTCTATATATACATGCGTTAACAAAGGAAGGGGCCAAAATCTCTTTTGACATTGACATGAGTAAAAATATGGAAAGGACTCTTATGAGCATACCCCCAGTATCACTCCCAAACATCACTCAAGATACTCCCCAAGTCTTATCATCAATTGTTTCAACCCCACCAGTTGTAAACAATGAAAGCACCATGCTTCACAAAATCCAAAAGAATCACTTTGTAAACAATAGAGAAAAGAATATCATCACCACACTGGATAAGTCTGTCCTAATAAATTCATTACACACATATGTTCCACTTAATTTCCATAATCATGCAAACTCATCCTCATTTCATGGAATTCTAGTATATCTACTGAATATACAAACTTCTCTCCCCATGATTCACAAGGAGAGTGTGGGTTATTTGGGATAGGGGGAGTCACTGATCTTTCCTGATCATCACTTTCCCAAAGGAACACACCATCTTTCCCTCCATTACCATTCATATCCATATCACCTCTTGGGTTGGGTCTTCCCCCCCTACTCGCTATCGATTTTTCATACCAAAGCAATCAGAGCATCATATCAAACTCTCTCATTTTGGCATCAACATCACAACAAATGGCAACCACTCAAGAAACTGCAACGATCAACAAATCCACCAATCTTGAAATCTCTCAAAGCATGGTTTCCTAGGGACTAAGCATCTTGATTACACCATCCACAACTCAAATCCCAATCACCAACATGACCATTCTAATCATCACAATGGTTAACACCGTTGCCAATCCCCCACCAATTCTGCCAAAAGTCAATATGACAAACTCATTCATCACCATGATTCAAACAGTTCAACAAGCCACTCATCAAAGGGTACTTCAACAAAATCAACAGGTTGCACAACTTGCTGCTCAGTAAGTGTAAACACAATTAGTCGCCCAACAAGACACACAAGCTATGCAAGCAGAACAAGTAGCCCAACACCAGGCTCAACAGGTGCAAGCATAGTACCACACACAAATACAAGCATACCAACAAGCTCTCCAAGATTTTTAGGCACAACAACAAGCTAAACAAGAAGCTTTGTTGGTGCAATAGTAGTTAGAACAAAAACAAGATTTTTCGTCACAACAATAGCTAGACCAACAACAAGATTTGTTGGTGCAACAATAGCTAGACCAACAATAGAAGGACCAACAAAAAGCTTTGTTGGAACAACAACAACAAGACCAACAATAAGTGTTGTTGGCACAAATGCAGGCATATCAGCAAGCCTTAAAAGAACTACAAATCTTGTAACAAACCCCCATCAATACCCCACCCATCAATCAAACACCACAAACACCTCAAAACACATTCATTCCACCTCCTAATCCACAAAATGATGTTGTAGCACAGATCAAACTGCTCTCACTACAAGTCCTAGACCTTCAATCAGGAAAAACAACTAGAACATTGAGCATTTTGTGCCCCTATCCTTTTGACAGGAGTCTTACAATGGTACCTTTCCCAACGGGATTTAAAATCCCCAAATTTGATAAATATAATGGGATGGAAACCCGAAAAATCACATCAAGGAGTTTCAAGTGCATTGCATGGAAGTTGCATAAGATGACATGTATCTAATGTGACTATTTCCTCGAAGTCTGTCTGGTCCTCCCATGGAATGGTTTTCTCATCTAACCGTAGGCATCAAAACATTCCAGGAAATGGTGGATGCATTCCTCAAAAAATATGCATTCAACATGGGTATAGATGTTAGTCTAGAGGAACTATCAACACTCAAACAAGAAAAAGGAGAGCTATTCTCTTCCTTCTTGCAAAGATGGCAATCCAAGGCCAACCGGAGCAAGTGGACCATGCTAGAAGAGAAAAAAATTTGCACTATCATAGCCAATCTAGATGAAAACTTGGTGTTCTATCTAAAAATGCAATGCATTACAACATATGATCAATTGATCCCAAAGGCACTCAACATCGAAAGAGCCCTCACTACACGAGGGGGTGCATTTACATTTCTTGCACAATAGGATAACCACCCATCCACCAATTATAAAGATAAACCTCGCACATGGTCAAGAAATAGAAATGTCATAAATGACAGAGTGATCGATGCAAAGGTTGTCATCAGTGCCCCCAAGAAAAATATCCAAACCCATCATCAACCATAAAATCATAACCGCAACAATGTGTAGCCCAATATGGTAGTACAACCACCACTGCCTTCGTACAATCAAATCAATAATCTAAAAAATCAAGGAGGACCACCTCCCCGAAACAATTATCCTCCCAAGCATAAGTTCATGGCCCTTGGGGAGCCAATCCAATCTATAGTGAAGCAACTGGTTAAAGAGAACCTTATCAAAATCTCCACTTCTGAGGAATATGCGGAACCCATGACAAAACCACCATGGTATAATGAAAATATCCTTTGCGATTCTCATAAAATCAAAGGACACACAACCACAAATTGCATGAGATTGAAAAACATCATCCAAGATCTCATTGAGGATAAAATCATAAATTTCGAGCAACCCACCGGAAATCAAGATCTCAAAATATACATGAATTCAATGCCTAATCACACTCAGGGAAATAATCAAGGAAACAATCAAGGAAGTAACCAAGGGAACAAAAATGAGAAACAAAATTATGCCAGTGCAAACCCTGGATACAAAGACATCATCACATCTATAGATGAAATGGTCACTATCATTAGCATCAAAGGAGCCAACACTGATTGTGGATTCACCACACATGGAAGCAAGGTTACTATTGTAGGGGAATCACATCCATCTAAGACCCCCATCTCAACTACAAAAGCTATTCCCTACGATTATAACGTCATTGACCAGCTAAAAAGAACCCCCACTCAAATCTCCATCATGGAGTTACTAAATTTTTTTGTTGCCCATAGGAAAATCCTTGATGAAGCATTAACTGTATCCACTATCTCTGCTAACCTTGATACGGAAGAATTCCAGGCTATGGTTGGTAACATCATCACCCTAAATCTTATCACCTTTTCCAATCAAGACTTCCCCACCTAGCCATCTCACAACCGTGCGCTTCACCTTCAAGTCTTGGTTCACAAGAAAAAGGTCAAAAGGGTCTTGGTGGATGGAGGTGCGGGCCTCAATATTTATTCACTAAAGCTCATAAAGAACTTGGGAATCTTAGAAGACTCCATTGACAAAAACAAATGCATTACCATTAAAGCATATGATGACAAAGAAAGAATGTCTCAAGGCACTATCAAGATCCCAATCCAAGTAGGGCCAGCTACTATGGAAACCACATGTCACATCCTTGACCTTGATTTTCCCTACAACATCCTCCTAGGACGACCATGGATCCATGGAATGAATGTCTTCGTCTCAAAATTTTACCAATACATCAAATTCTCATACCAGAATGAGGATGTCACAATACATGGTGATCTTGAGCCATTTGCTTATTGCAAAAATTTGGAGGCCAATTTCTACAAAGTTCCCCAAGTGCCAAAGAATGATGAAGGCCCTTCCACTCCCTATATAGATCCATCTAGCCTCACCTCCACTTCTGCGACAAAGACACCCTCCATCCCCGAAATATTTGACATCAAGCCCATGATCCAAGACAATGGGTGTGGAGATTATAGAATGAAGAAGAATGCTTTTGTTGTAGGAGAGTTACCTAAATCTCCTAGGTCACATGGGTGACCTCAACTAGTTGAAACACTTATCCAGACTTTTACAATAGACCCTTCTAGATTCCACTATTGGAGGGATCTAAGTTAGGAAAATTTGGATGAAAGATACTTTTCAAGCTCACTATACCAAGATGAAAGGACCACACCCACCCTACCCATGGATAAAGCTAGCAGAGTACCACAAATGATGCTTGGTATGGGCTACAACATAAATGAAAGCCTTGGAAGGAACAACAATGGATGATGAGAGCCTATCATTATAGAAATATGAATGAGAAATCTTGGCCTTGGATGTACCCCTCTGAGTATAAATGCACGTGGTAGAGGTACCCCTATTAGATTAGTCAGGACTCCCCCTCAGTTATCAACAGCCACTCTTCAACTACCTGTATCAACACATCTACCCCTAGATAATTTCACCTTCGACATAACTAATGTCTAGAGTAGTAGTGATGATGAGGATACCATAACTGGCTTACCCACACTTTTTGAGGACTCCTCCTTACTCATGATTAGTGCCTCACCCATTGAGTCAGACCACCAACCCCATAAGATAAATATAGCCTACCCACATCTCATCGATTACGACCAATGAGGACCACCGATTCTAGACACATTTGAGAATGATGAGGGACTCTCATAATTCTTGGGGTTGTGGGATACAGTACCAGGTGGAGATCAAAAGGTTGGATTTGACATCACACTGGACACACAGGCCTATTATGGGGAGATGATTGAGTACTATAGTCATAAAAGTGAAAGAATGAGAATAAGCTCAGGGTCATTGAGTGAAAACCACACTCTAGCACTCTCTAACCATAGAATAGTAATAATAAAGGATGCATCCAATGGTGAAAACCCCTCTGAGGCATTGGAGGATGAAGGATTTAATCTCCCCCTATTGTACTTCATCAAGAAAATTCAACAGTCCTAGCAGAATAGTGTAACCTTGTCAACCTAGGCACAAAAGAGCTACCACACATTAATTTCTACGTTGAATCACTTATATCAGATGAACAAGAAATTTTAGCAGAATTCTTAAGAGAGATAAAGGTGAACATTGCATGGACCTATGCCGACATGTCAGGTCTTGATCTGAAAGTCATGGCTCATCACTTAGTTATCTATCCAAGCACAAAACTACTAAGACAAAAGTTGAGAAAGATGCACCCTTAGATAGCCTTGCTAGTCAAGGTGGAATTATAGAAGATCCTGGATGTCAGATTTATATACCCAATTGATTATCTAAAATGGGTGTCAAATCTTGTGCCAGTTTCAAAACCGAATGGGGGTATCCGTATCTATACCAATTTTAGAGACCTAAACAAAGCGTGTTCTAAGGATAATTTTCTGCTACCCAACATTGATAGGATAGTGGACATGATGGCTAGACATGAGATGCTATCATTGATGGATGGTTTCTCAGGGTACAACCAGATTATGATGAAAAGGAAGACTGGCATAACACAACATTCACATGTCCATGGGGCACCTACTATTGGAATATGATGCCATTTGGGCTAAAGAATGCAGGAGTGACATACCAAAGGGATGAGACACTAATTTTTCATGACATGATTCATAAAACTATCAAAGATTATGTGGATGATATATTGGACAAGTCAAGGAAAAGATAGGATCACATAGTAGCTCTAAGTGCCATCTTTGATAGATTGGAGAAATATAAGGTTTGTCTTAATCTGAAGAAATGCGTCTTTGAGGTGCAATCAGGCAAGCTCCTGGGATACATAGTGTCAATGAGAGGAATAGTGGTGGATCCTATCAAAGTCAAGGTGATCCGCAACATGGAAGCCCCTAGAACACTAAAGTAGTTTAGAGGCCTACAAGGAAGGCTCCAATCCATTTGTAGATTTATAGCATAGCTAGGGGATAAACAGATTCCATATTCACATCTACTTCACAAGGGAGTAACATACAAGCTTGATGACAAGTGTGATTGGGCATTTCGTTATGCCACCAATTTCAAGAAAACCATTGATTCTATACATATCAGCCACAATGGTAGCTCTCGGTTCACTCCTCGCTTAGCAAGATGAAAATGGAAGAGAAATAGCAATATACTACATTAGCAGGACAATGGTAGGGCATGAGCTCAACTACACACCAATAGAAAAAGCTTACCTATTAGTTGTGCTTGTAGCCCAAAAGTTCAGACACTACATGTTGGCTCATCAGATCAAGCTGATTGCAAAGATAGATCCACTAAAGTATCTACTCTCTAAGGCCACTCTCATAGGATAGAAAGCCAAATCAGTAATGATATTAATGGAACATGAAACTGAATATGTAGAGTGCAAGACCATCAAAGGGCAGGCAATTGCAGATTAGCTAGAAGAGGCTCATATTTATGCGAAGACCCCACTCATTTTAGAATTCCTGGATGAGTCAATATTTAGCCTAAGTATAAAAAATCATTGAAAGATGTATTTTGATGGGTCGTACACACATGGGTTAGGTGCTGAAATCTTCTTCATCACTCCCCAAGGAGACTACATACCCAAATCCTACAAACTGTCATTTCCATGCACAAATAACATAGAAGAGTATGAGGCTATTGTCATAGGCTTAAATATTGCAATACAAAGGTAGATCATGGCTTTAAAAGTCTATGGAGATTCATAGCTCATCATCAACCAAGTTAATGGTGAGTATCAAACAAAGGATGACAAGCTAACTCCATACAAGAAATTAGTGGAGAGCCTCACATAATTTCTCATTGATGTCACCTTTGAACAGCTACCTAGAGCAAACAACAAAGCAAAAAATGTTATGGCCACAATTGTATCGCTCCTAGAAATCCCACAGAATGTTCCAAAACAAGAATTTCTAGCAGAGCAGCTTCTTGTACCAACATTCGAGATACCAAAGTCTGAATTCGTGTGCAAAATCGTTGGTTTTGGTGATCCCTGGTATCATGACATCTACACCTACTTGCGAATAGGAGTCCTCCCAAGTGACATAATCACAAACCTTAAATGAGCCTTTGTCAAAAGGTCCTTATGTTTTGTCATCCTAGGAGAAAACCTCTATCGTAGGAGCATTGAAGGAACCCTATTGTGTTGCTTAAAACTTGAGGAAGCCCTATCTACTTTGACTAAGGTCCACCATCACATTTATAGTTCACACTAAAGTGGTATAACCTTGGCTAAGAAAATATTGAGGACTGGGTACTAGTGGCCAAAAATGGAAAGGGAGGAACACAACTTCATCATAAAGTGTTTACAATGCCAACAACATGGAGACCTTATTCATGCACTAGCTCAAGAGCTTCATCCTATTGTTACACCTTAGCCCTTCTCATAGTAGGGGCTCGATCTCATCGGAAAAATCACACCACCTCATCAATGACCACAATTTCATCATCACCACCACAAAGTATTTTACAAAGTGGTTTGAAGCCATTCCCATGACCTACATAACTGGAAAGCAGATATCAAAGTTCATCCTGAATTATCTCATTTTTTGATATGGTGTCCCTCAATCCATTATCTCTGATAATGGGACACCTTTCAAGAATCAAGATGTGCTTGACCTTTGCCACAAATTCAATATACATCGCTTTCCACTTCATACTACCTGCAAGGCAATGGCCAAGCTAAAGCCACTAATAAAACTATCTTCAAAATCCTTAAGAAAATAGTCAATGACTCTGGTTGTGACTAGCATCTATAGTTAAATATTTCCTTATGGGCCTACCGCATCAACATCCACACACCAATAGGTGCCACCCCATTATCCCTAGTCTACAGATTAGAAGCCATCCTCCCAATCGAGATTGAGCTCCCATAATTAAGGATATCAATGCAAAACCTCATTAGAGATGAGGAATATCGGGTTTCAAGGTTAAATGAGCTGGAGTTATTAGATTAATGGTGCATGGATGCTCTCAACCATCTACAAGTGTATCAGAACCACCTGAAGTGTAGCTACAGAGTATGTATAGGATCATGATGGGCCAAAAAGTGGTGATATGTAAGTGATATGATGGCCCATGTGGCTGAAAACTTTTTTTTTACCCAAAATTGATGAAACGAAAAGGGTTTTTAAAGGATATTCTTAGATTTCCACCAATATAAATTATTCTTTACTTTGAATTTAATGAATAATTTTTATTCATTTTCTCTTTGAATTACGACTAAAGTCCTGATTGATAGGCTGATTGAAAAATATGTATAGCTTTCAAATAGTATCACATTTTTTTAATCTGAAACATGTGTCACATTCTATGCTTTGCATACTATAGGATTAAAAAAAAAATGAATTTCTTGTAGTTTTGACCCAGTTAAGGTGGTTAGATGTACGAGTTCTTATATTTTTTAAAATTTGTAATAAAAAATTCATAATTAATTATTTACTTGAAAAAAATTTACAAAAAACTATGCATTACATCGGGACATGAGTCATATACTTATATCTAAAATATTGTTAAAAAATATTATCATTTTATCATGGTCATGGTCGTTAGACATACACTTGCTTCTTATTTTTTCCTTGAAATTTAAGTACTACTACATTGAAATTTCAAATTTTCACCAAATAGATTTTAAAAAATAAAAATTAAACCTAGTAGTTTAGAAAATACATTCAATTTTTTATAGATTCTATTCTTACATATTTTTTAAATAATATAGATAGCTTATTCAAAGTTTTACGTCAAGTTGCCTAACTCTAATTTTTCTGAATTTTATTGCCACTTAAGGGCCTATTTTTTCCATGATGATCTTGCAGATACCCTACAACAAGAAGATTAGGAGACACACCTTCCAAGTCGGCGAACTTGTGCTGAAGGAAAACCAAAAAAATGTACCAAACCCAAAAAGCAAAGGTAAGTTTGAGCCCAATTGGTTGGGACCTCTCGTCATCATGACAAGGTATAAATCAGGGGCATATTAGTTGTCAACACTAGAGGGTGAACCTCTGTAGGAGCCCATGAATAGTTTTCATCTCAAAAAGTTTTATTTCTAAAAACTTGCAAGGTATAGAACCAAAAAGTACAAAAAAATCAAAAAATGTCCTGAAAAAATGGCCACCTTGATGAAAACTTGGCAAACAGGCATCTTGGTGACAACAAAAAAAAGGTCCAAAAAAAAAAATTCAAAAAAAGCATTGAAAATAGTAAAAAAAAAAAATCATCCTCTAGTGAAAACCACTTCGGTGGCGCTTTGGACAAATACCTTGGTGAAAACCTAGAAAATAGGTACCAAGCATAAATAAAGCACTCTCCATCCACCAGGATCTTCATGGCTTATTGCATGCATTCACTTATCCATTATATTCCATTTATTCTTCCACCAATATGTTCACATCCGTACCATAGCTTGATCTTGTGCTCGTATCATATTCCACCCTAGTACTACTTGGCATATTCCTAAGGTCAATTTTTCCTACTTATATCGAAGTAGCCTATCGCATCACACCGAGGGCATGTTCCTATACCTGCATCGGATCAGATTCATGTATATTATGGTGATCCTCCTTAAAATCAAAAAATCCAAAAACATTCAAAATCCATCAAAATTCAAAACATGTTCAAAATAAAAAAAATTAAAAAAATAGAGTTTGTCCTTAGATGAACTACATCATCTCTGAGCTTGAACATAGTAAAGGTGGATCTTTGATCATCCCCTAAGACATTTTAGGTCATTTTTCTAGGCATTCGTCACAATAGAAATGGCAATCTATTTTCCCATCTATCTCATCATTGAGTCAAGTCTGTTGTCAGTTGAATTTCGTGGTCTCTGTGTGTATAACGTAAGCAAGGCTAATCCATGGATCAACTCCTGAGACCCCTAGGACAGGTCTTTAAGTTAGTCTATTGGTCATAAATCTCAAAAATACCAAAAAATTTGTAAAAACATCTCAAAATGCCAAAAATAGCCTCAAAATATTTTAAAAACCCAAAATGGTACATCCATCTCATCTCTCTTTCACCCGCATTAATCATCGTTCAAGATAAATCAATCATCACCTTCATCCTTTGGTGAGTCAATCAGAATCAAGTCTAGCAGGTTCAAAAATGAGCACCTAATTGTCAAAAGTCTCAAGTCTAGGTCAGTTGGCAAGCAAGTTGATCAACGCGGAGCATCAATAGCTTATCATCCAATCAATCTCATCAAAACCCTGATCACAACATGTCCTAGGAATCAGACCTTCCTACGATGGACATCAGAATCAAGTAACCCTATAGTTTAGTCTTGGCTAGCGGTATGAAGAACATTAGCTTGTTCGTTTACTATGTCTCGTTCTTTGTGGACTTATCTCATTGCACTCATTCCAAAGACCTCTCAATGATTCCTAAACAAAACAGGTTTAGAGAGAAAGGAATGTGGCAATGGTCATTATTTTTTTTATCTACTGTGCTTGTTGGATACTCTTGTAAAATAACTTATTCATGCGTACTTTGTTTGGTTTGTAGGGAGGGTGTTTTAGGTGTCCTGTTGACTACATAGTTTACAAATCAAAAAATGGTCACAGTTATTCAACTTGTTAATTAATTAAATATGAATTATTTAATTAATATTCTTAAGTCATCTACATATAAATAAATTTAATTTTTTATTTATATTGTTCATTTTTATAATCCTTCTAGTTTAATTAAATAAATAAGTTTATTTAATTATTGTTGTTTTTCTCTTAATTAAACTAAATAAATTTTATAATTTATTTATTTAATTATCATTTCGTTTCTAAAAAGTTTGAATGTTTAAATTCAAACAATATTCTGATTTCGTTTCTAAAATATCTTTTTCACCCCACTTATTTACTTATCTTTTTCACTTCTTATGCACATAATTAAATATTAATTATTTAAATTATGGAAACTTCTATTTGCACATGTCACATGAAATTGAATAAATTTATTTATTTAATTGAACAATTATCCCCAACCTTCAACCAAATTTCATAAATGAAGATAAATGCCATGTTTGTCTCCATTTTTGAATGACGATGGTCTTGTGGGTTGAAAACATTCTTCCACTTTCCTCTCAACCTTCCACCTTTATCTCACTGTTAATCCTCACAAGTTTGAATTTCAACTGTCGATCTCTGCCAACTGGATTCTTGCCTTCAAAAATCTATAAATATAGCCTCTTGGTATGTAGATTTCATGCATTGTTACTATAGTTGCATTCTAGCATAAAAGCATTCTAGCATCATAGCATTTCAAGTTTCATAGCTTAAATCATATAGTCATGCACATGCATTTTCAAGTAATCTCATTCTCCTAAGCTGCCATTTCAACAAGCTGCTGCTTACACAACTGAGAGCCAGCATCTTTGATCAAATCCTTGGAGATAGAGGACAATGGGATGAATTTGAAGAAGTTGCTTCCATTAGAGTTTGCATTTATGCTTTCTAATTAGCTTTATTTCAATCTAATGTTTCATTGGTGTGTTAGTTTACTGTTTAATTAATCCACATTTTCTAACAAGACACTCACCATATAATCACCACAAATTGTTTTCTCAAGGGATTTGGTATCCACTTCCGTCACCTTGAGTACACACCTGGAAAAGACAAAAACAAGGACGCCCTCTAGGGGGTGACATGGTTGTGTGATTCGACGTGATTTTAAGTTGTGGTTTGTGATTCCTATGATGACCTATTTGACAACTAAGAGTGAGTCTGCTTGGAATGTTTATCTTGTTCAATGCCTGTGAAAATATCAAGAACATACACTCTTTGTTTAGATTTTAGGATTAAAAAAATAACTGTTTGCTTCTCTATGCTATTTTTTTCACATTTAAATCAGATTAAGATCATCCAAAATATCAATTTGTCCAAACATGTATGTCTCAAAAGTTTAAACAGATACTTTAGCACATTCGTGATCTATTTCAATGCATAGTCGGTCTGTTCCAGTGCATAGCTACTCTATTTCAGCACATCGTTGTTATGTTTCGATGCATTGCTACTCCGATTCGGTGCATCGTTGCTCTATTTCGGCCCATCGCTGCTCTATTTTGGTGTATCTATGCTCTATTTTGGCGCATAGTTGGTCTATTTTGGCATATTTATGCTCTATTTCGATGCATGTGTTTTCTGAACCTAGGTAATTTTTTTGACATTCAGAAATCAATCATCTCAGTCTAGTCTTTTCCATGCTCAAATTTTGGAAGTTTGCAAATTTTTCCAAGAAGTCTCTAGAGAGGAAGATTAGAAAGCCAAATAAATCTCTCAATTATAAGAAGTTATTAAAGAATAGGAAATTTCTATACCAAAGTCGAAAGGTCTTGCTTAAATACAGGACCTTTACTCACCAGTATCACGACTATGTTAGAGGTTTCACTGACGATTATGCTGGAGAACCTTTATACTCATGAGCCTTCTTTCAAAGAATATCCCTTTCTCAAAGGCACAATCATAGCCACCGTATTTGTTCTTCTTATATTTACCAACCTAAAATTACTTACGCTACTCATCCCAATCAAATTCTGCAATAGAGAACTTAAGTACATTAGGCATTTATTCAAATCCATCTTCTTAAAAGCTATGATCAAAACCTCACAAAGTGCAAAATCATCATCTTTATTTTTGATTTTTGGTTTAATTCCCGCAAACAGGATTTTTATCCTTTCAATCAGGGAATCACAAGCTAAAGATTTAAAATCTTTTTAAGTCATAGAATCTTCATTATATCCTGACTTTCATATCCATCAAAATTGCACTAATTCATTCTTTTGATCAAAGTTAGTATAAATTGGGCAAAGCTTATGCCTGTTGTCACGAGATCTCGAAAGCACATAAAAAATGATGAAAGAGAAAGTACAGTAAGGAAAATGGGTGATAATAGTGAGAGGGAAGAGAACCCCTTTCATAATTCAAATACTGAAGAGATAACGGAAGAAAAGCTCCAAGAAGTAGAGCAGGATTCCCAATTCCATACTCTTATGGAAAGGATTTTAGAATGAAACAAGGAAAGATATTTCCTTTCATTAGCTAATCAAGGAGCTAAGTTACTTGTTGATTTTGACACAAAAGGGATTAAAGAAAATCTTGCAACTCCTCCTGATGATTTTAGTGCCCTTACTCAACAGATAAAATAATTACAATGGAAAATGAAAGAAATGCAATGGGGTGCAACAAAGAAGTATGTTTTCGATGACATATGTCCTTATCCATTTGATAGGAGTCTTCAAATGATTCCTTTTCCAAAACATTGTGAAATCCCTAAATTTGATAGGTATAATGGGAAAACTGACCCCATTGAACACGTGAGGTATTTCCGGAATATGAGCTTAGAATTTGCTCATGAAGATACCTACTTAATGTGATTGTTTCCATAAAGTCTGGGTGCACAATCCATGGAGTGGCTTTCAAAGATCACTCCCCCCATCAAAACATTTGAGGAGTTAATAAACAAATTTATATCACAATACTCCTACAACATCCAACACCAGATAACCATGCTTGATCTTTGTAAGGTGAAACAAAAAGTAGGGGAATCTTTCACTACATTTTTGCAAAGGTGGAGAAGGGTGTTTGCTAGATACTCTCGTCCTATTCCTAAAATTGCAAAGATGGGGATCTTTATCGATAATGTGAATCAAGAAATGAGTTACAGACTAAACCTTCACTGTCCTCAATCATTTGAAAAATTGATTGAAAACACGATTACTATTGAAGGTGCTTTGATCAAGCACGGGGTTCTGAAAATTGATAAAGAGGGTTCAAATTCATACAACAATTACCAAAGTAACAACAATGACAAGTCATGATTTTGGACTCAAAATAAAAATGTTGTGAATGATGGGGTAGTAGATGCTAACAACGTAAATGTGAAGGCTACCATCCTTAATGTATCAGGTGTTCAACATAGTAATAATGCTGGAAATTCTAGCACCCAAGGCAATGTTTCCAATCAAGGGAATGTGACTAATAATCGTGGAAATAATTTTGGCAATAATCAAAATTCAAGTATGCCTAGGTCTTCATACTTTTCGAATCGATGGATTTTCACTCCCTTGGGCCAGTCTTTGGAATCCATTCTCAAAGAGTCACTGAATCAAAAAGCTATTACATTGCCACCACAAAGAGACTATGAACCTCAGGTTAAACCACCATCATGGAATGACTCACACTTTTGTGATTATTATAGGTGTAAAGTTCATAAGACAAACAATTTCCAAAGGTTAAAGAATATTGTTCAAGATTTGATTGATAACCATACCATCACGGTTGAGGGACATAATGTCAATAATGATCATTAGGCATTCAAGGATCCTCTCCCCAATTATCAAAAAGGGGAATCCTTGGGTGACAAGGTCAAGAATGTCAATTATGTCTATGATGTCATTATCAATCATATTTATACTAACGATCAACAAATCAATGCTATCTGAATCAAAGGTAAGCAAGAATATTGAGAAGTCAATGCTATGAAAAGGGGACAAGCCAAGATCGTTATCAAAGGAAGCTCATCTAAAGTGGTAGTTCCCCCTCCAAGTCAATACAATTTGGTTGATCAACTACGAAAAACATAAGCCCAAATTTCTATCTTGGAGCTTTTAAAGTTATCACCTGTGCATAAGGACATTCTGGAAAAGGCACTTTTTGATACAACTATATCCCCTGATCTAGATATCAATAAATTTCAAGCCATGGTGGGACACTTGTCCTCATCCGCACATTTATCCTTTACTGAAAAGGATGACTCATCCATAACCCATCTACATAATTCATCACTCTACTTAGAGGTCATGGTTCACAAAGCTCACATTAGACATGTCCTAATAAATGGGGGAGTCAGATTAAACATTTGTACTTGAAATTGGTCCTAGCTTTGGGATATTCAGAAGAATCTATAGATCCACGAAGGAAAATTACAATCAAGACATATGATGATGAGGAAAAAACTTCCAAATGCCTTATCATGTTACCAATCAGAGTGGGACTTGCTGTGAAGAATACCTTTTGTCAGGTTCTAGATCGAGATCTAACCTATAACATACTCTTGGGTCATCCATGGATCCATGATATACAAGTTGTTCCATCTACTTCTCACCAGTGCTTGAAGTTTCCATATGATGGACATGAAGTAACAATACCTGTTGATCACATTAGCAATCAAACTTGCTCTAACCTAAGAGCAACACAACACACACTTGTCCCTCGTAATAAAGAGGCCTTGGCCATCTCTACCTCTAAGTACAATGAACAAGCATGAGAAATGATCAGTAATTTTGGCACCAAGATAAAATTAAAATATAATGGGGTGGGAGAGTATTTTTTATCTCTCTCTAATCTACACATATCTCCAAGATCCCATGGTCAACCATCAACATCCATACAATAGGCTACAACAGCTTTAGCCTCGACTTTAGTTCCCATCACCAAGTTTAATGGAGTATTTATCAAAGAAAATGAAATGGAAGATAAACTTATCCTGGATTGGCTCTATAAAGATGAAGAAGAATCGATACATGTCAAGTTACCCATAGAACAATATGGAGAAGGTTATGCTATCATGCAAAAAATGGGTTATGAAGGAAATGGCCCTATAGGTAAAAGGAAAGAGGGTATTGTTGAACCTGTCCAATTGAAAACAATGCACCCAAAGGATAAGACTGGGTTAGGCTATGGTGAAGATACAAAGGAGGAAGTAGTACAAAGAATGTCTAAAGAGGAGTTGGCTGAAACAATTTTGAGAATTCAAGCAAATAATTTTGACACTGACTCCAATGAATATGAATGGGATGACTTCTCTGATGATACATTTATCTCTAAGAAAAGGGTGGATGTTATACACAGGTTCACACCTGCATTATTACAAGGGGAAAGCTCAAGGCCTCCGCTTGATTACGTTCTACTAGACAATCATGACTCAAGTGAGACTAATTCGATTCAAAGTGAGATAGATCATCCATAGGAGGATACCATCCTAGACCTCCCCTATAATGACGTTAACCATAGTATCATGACTCTAATGGCCAATGACCTTACTCATCCTAATGATCCATTTCCTTTGGTATATCCTGAACTCGTTGATTGGGAACAACTGGCACCCATTGATTTTCTTGATGCTGATGTATTTACAATAGTTATCAAGCAGTCATGGGCACTCTACTCTGATGGTTCCTACACTCAACATGGTTTAGAAGCAAGGATTCTTTTTGTTACACCTTAAGGAAATACAATTCCAAAATCTTATTGGCTAATGTTTCCTTGCACAAACAACATAGTTGAGTATGAGGCATTAGTAATTGGCATGAGGATTGCAGTAGAATGGAAAATCACAGAACTTAATATTTTTGGTGATATCACACTAAAGATGACAAGTTGATACCTTACAAAAAAATGGTGGATGATTTCAAGAAATACTTTGTTGATATCAAGTTCATACAAATTCCATGCATTGATAATAAAGCAGCAGATGCGATGGCTACAATCACCTCTCTACTCTAGTTGTCAAAGAATAAAAAATGGCATGATTTCCTGGTGGAACAATTGTTTTCTCCCGCCTATGACAATCCAGAAACTCAAATCATTTGCCATTTAACCAGTTCTGATTCTCCCTTATATGGCCAAATTTATACTTACCGAAAGGATACTATTTTACCTTTAGATTTGTCTAGGAATCAGAAAAAAAATTTATCTGTCACTCACCCCATTACACCTTAATTGCTGACATTTTATACTGGCGTGGTTTGGATGGTACCCTCCTTAGATATCTTGAACACGATGAATCTGAAAAGGCCTTACAAGAGGTACATGGTGGAATTTGTGGGACACACTCAAATGGACTAACCTTAGCAAAGAAACTTGTGAGATCTGGTTATTATTGGCTAACCATGGAGAAGGAATCATACATCTTTGTGAAGAAATGTGTAAAATGTCAGATTTGTGGGAATCTCATTCATGCTCCTGCTCAGGAATTACAACCCTTCACAACAACATAGCCTTTCACTCAGTGGGGATTGGATTTGGTTGGTAAGATACAGCCATCATCTTCAAATGGACATACATTCATCATTACAGCCACTGAGTATTTCAATAAATGGATTGAAGTTGTTCCCCTAACAACTGTTACTGGCAAAACAAATTTCTTCATTCATTTTAAACTATATCATCTGTCGATATGGTATTCCCAACTCCATTATCACAAACAATGGAAGACCCTTTAAAAATCAAGATGTTGATGAGCTATGTGAAAGATTTTGCATCCAACACAAGTTCTCTATACCTTACTATCCATAAGGGAATGGTCAAGCTAAAGCTTCAAATAAAACAGTTCTGAAGATTTTGAAGAAAACGGTGAATGAAGCAAGTCGTGATTGGCATGTCCAATTAAATCCAGCATTATGGGCATATAGAACAAGTATTCATACACCAATAGGTGCCACTCCCTATGCTTTGGTCTATGGAGCAAAAGCAATTCTACCACTACAAGTAGAGATTCCCTCACTTAGAGTATCACTAAAGGGGTTAATCAATGATGAAGACTACAGGGTATCAAGGTTGCAAGAGCTTAAACTGCTTGATGAATGACGTCAAACTACAGTTAAAAATTTGAAGGGATATCAAAAAGTTATGTCCCATAGCTACAATCACAGAGTCAAACCACAAACTTTTCAAGTGGGTGAATTGGTTCTCAAAGAAAACCCTCATAATCAGCAGGATCGGGAAAAGAAAGGAAAGTTTGAACCTAATTGGTTGGGCCATTTCGTTATCATTGCAACATATAGATCGGGGGCATATCAGTTGTCAACATCAAAAGGGGACCTGTTTGAAGATCCAACCAACAACATTCATTTGAAGAAGTTTGATTCCTAAAAATATAAAAATATATATATAAAGTCCTAAAAAAAATACAAAAAAATCAAAAATCAAAATAAGCAAAAAATACAAAAAAATCATAAAATAGAAAAAATCATTGCCTTGATGAAAACCTGGCAAATAGGCATCTTGGTAATAGCAAAAAAATCATAAAATCAAGAAAAAGTGCATTAAAAACAAATGGTGAAAACCTAGCAAACAGGCATTGTTTGTGATTTTGTTTGGCTCTCTCATCTATTAGGATTCGTTCTGCATATCCATCTTTCATCGGCATTGCATACATGCCTTGCCATCGCATTTGCATCATAAAAACCTCCTTGAAATGACAAGGATCTCATCATGGCTTGATGAATTAGGGTTATCCTTAGTAGTAGTTGTGTCTAGTAGGAATCAAAGTACAAGGTCACTAGGGGGTAGTTCGCTTCTTGGAGCTTTTTTGCAGACAAACAACAACATGTGTCAAAGAATCAAAATATCATAAAAAACAAACTTGTCCAATTAAATTGAGCTTACATGACTGTTTTGACATAAACCTGAAACAAATTGGATGATCTTAATCTAAATAAAATGAATGATACACTTAAAGCATAAGTTGCAATTGTTGTTTTATTTGATGACATCATATCTTTAATGTGATTCAATGATGTACTGAACTAGAATCATAAGGAAGGAGTATGATTTTTCTTTGCTTGCTATTTGTAAGCTAATCATTAGTATTATGCAAATTTTTCATGGGACATGCTCTACAATTTATCATTGATGACATTTCGGAATTTGCATAGGAAAATGGTTAACTTTTGTTTGTTTATGCAAACAATACTCAGGTCATCTTGGTTCAATTATACCTTGATGCTTGTATTAACTTTCTATATCAAACATCATGAAAGAGGTACTCAAGTCATCATTGGTGCTAACATACCCTTTGATGCTTTTACTAACTTTCAACATATCAAAAGGCTCAATGATGAAAATCAAGCACAACATGAAATGACAGAAAGGAGAATGGTTCATTAACATGTA
The DNA here is from genome assembly GCA_007115665.2 of Sequoiadendron giganteum. Lineage (NCBI taxonomy): Eukaryota > Viridiplantae > Streptophyta > Pinopsida > Cupressales > Cupressaceae > Sequoiadendron > Sequoiadendron giganteum. Next base: position 173,370,322 of record CM021103.1, on the reverse strand, counting down.
GTTTAATTTGGGAATATATGACTTGGCATAGGGCTTTCTGAATAAGCTCTCATGTCTTCTTCTACTTTAAAGAATATTTCTCATAGAAATGGTGTTATAAATTACTTTAAAGTGGGGGCATACATTGAAACTCATGTTTCACAGTCTAATTTTCTTTATTCTTGTGATGTGTCCTTTTCTTGGTGATGTCATTGGGTTTGATATCCTCTGAGAGCATGATATTTATTTGATTTGTCCTCTCTTGGAGACATTAGGTAGAATGTTCCCTAAGAAGAGACCTTACACGAACTAAGAAAAGATCCATTTGAACAAAAACCTTTACTTGCATGTTGCTCATAAGTGTTTAACATAATACAACTTGTTAACCTTGTGAAGCTCAAAGTTATCAGATGGATAGCTTTGCTATGGTTAATATGATGACAGCCTAGATAGAGATATGGCTTTCTCATTGTATGGTGAGAGCCTAGACCTAGTATTACTTTCTCACTAAGCCACTTTCTCGGAGGCTCACCTAGTGGATAGCCTAAGGTTACATTAGCTTGGAGTGAGCATTCATTTTGGACAAACAACTAACACTTGATCTACACCAAGTTGGATAAATATTTGAGGCTTGATCCACCCCTTTTTATTTGTGTTCATGTTTATGTTTTTGTTTCTTTTAGTTATTGGCATTGTATGTTTGCGTATCTTGTCTTGTTGCTACATATCATACACCTTGTGTGTGTCCCTTTATGCTCATGTTGGTTTGACATGGGATCTCAGATCCTGCGGTCTTGATTACCCTCCTTGATCTTTTTCATCCTATACCATCCACATTGGCACACTTGGACCCCTCTTGACTACTTTAGTGTGAGTTCGATGCAAGTTCCTCCACTCACTAAAGCGGGGGCTAAATCTAGTGTAGGAAAAAGTATCCCTTTTTCACACTTAATTTGGGAAATAATAATAATAAAATGAGCTAAAGGATGCCTTAATTTAGTGTTGTAATATTCATTTTTCATATTCACATCAAGTTTAGGACCTTATTTATTAAAATGGAATTAATTGTGCCTTAATGTGGTGTTGTAAAGTGTACTTATTTAGATTTTCACACTCATCTAGGGATTTATTAATTAATTGAGGTTAATTTTCCTTAATTGGCCCCTTTAATTCAAATCCAATCCTAGTTAATTACATTTTCCAAAGAGAAAAAATTAACATTAATTAATGATATACCATAACACTCATTCTTGAAGAATGTGTGTCCTAGGTAAGTGACCTAGGACCCATTCGCCATAGGCCAAATGTGTCCTCACTTAGTCCTAGGGCTTAAATTCAAATTATGTTTATGGAGTTATTTTAAGGATTTCAAATCTATATTTAAATTTCAACTTGTGAAATTTGAATTAAAGATAAATTACTATAATTACATGATGCAGGAGCATCCCTGGTTCTTTGCAATCCTGCATCAACCAAAAATATTTTCTTTCAATTTGTTCTTGTTCTTGTCTAGTTTAAGTTTGCAGATTCGGTATTTTATCATATTTGCTCACCAGATCTTGTGGATCTATGTTTTCATTCTGGACATGTTCATTTTCCTTATTCCAAGATTTCAGCATGATTGGATCTTTTTCTGGCAAGTTATCACTTTCAGCTTAAGCGAAATTTTCTTGAGCCAACACTGAAATATTTTGAAGCCTAATGGCTAGTTTGATCTCTTGTCGATCTTTCTTGTAACTCGCAGATCCTTGAGGCATGATTCAAATTGTTTTGTGGAGTGTCCCCGACCTTTAATTTAGGTCCAAACTTCATCTTATGCACCCACTGAGGAGAAATTCAAATTGAAGGCCAACCTACTTCATGCACGTTACATTTTCTTCATCAAAGATTGTAATGATCTTTGGCCGATGTGGATGACTCTAAACCCATGGATGTGATATAAAAAATTGTAACTGATCATCAGGATGGCAATTAAGTAGAGTGGATATTTGACATGTAAGATTTCAGCTCGCATTAAGGAGCATATAGGAATATTGTATTTTGAGCATGTTGTATTAGGCCTATAAGCCCGGATGTGGCTGACTGTTTGTAATTGAAATTTTTTATAATAAGAAGGTTTGGATCTGCATTTTCCTCCATATTCTATGTTTATTTTGTTGTGTAACTCTTGTTGCATGGTTTGGATTGTTCTCTTTGAGGACCCTCCTACTGTGACTACACCAGATTGCTATCAGAGCAAGATTTGTTCTATGAGAGATTGTCATAGTTTGTGAAGTCTTGTTGAAGATTTTTTGTGGGGTGGCGGACTAAGGATCTAGCCTACAGCTATAGAGGACTTGTGTAAAGATGGCGGGAAGAAGAAATGGTAGAATAAATGGAGTGCATGAAAATGAAAACCCAACTATAATGGAGATGTTGTGAGGAATTTTTGCTAGATTAGAAGTAGTCAAAATGACCTAGAGGAGAGGTCAACTAGTTGATGATGTGAGTGATGAAGAAATATAAGAATAGGAAGAAGAGGAAAGAGAAAATCAACCTGGCCTTGATGAGGGAGAAGAGAGGTTCATAAGAGCCCTAACCAGAGTAAATACTAAACCACATTTCAATCCACCAGATTATAGTGGCAAGTTGGATTCAAATGAATTGCTTGATTGGATAATGGAGATGGAGAAGTATTTTTATTTTGAAGGTACTGTTGAAGATAAGAAGGTGAAATTTGCTTGTACAAAGTTGAAAGGACATGCATCCCTTTGGTGGGAACATTTACAGATAGATAGGAAAATAAGAGGAAAGGAGAAGATAAAATCATGGGATCGGATGGTGAATAAGTTAAAGACAAATTTTATGCCTGTAGACTATCAGATCAGTTTCTTCTGAAATTTGCATAATTTGAAGTAGAAGGAGTCAAGTGTAACAGAGTATACTAAGGAGTTCTACAAGTTGACTATCAGATCTAGACATTAAGAGGATGAGACCAAGAAAGTAGGTAGATATGTGAATGGCTTGAGGTTTTCTATATAGGATGAGATCAGTTTGATTAAGTTGTTGAATTAGGAGGAGGCATTTAAATGTGCCCTAAAAGTAGAAGAGAAGTTGAACAAAAGACATGAGCAGAGACAAAGAGGAAGAGGTGGAATATTCTAGAGAGGAAGAATTTTTATTAAAGGAGGAGGAGGGCCTTTTGTAGATTAGAATAAAGATAAGGAAGTCAGTAAGAATGATAATCTGTATTGTAGAGATGACAAAAACTCTTACCGAAGAGGAGGATATGGTGGCTACCGAAATGAGGGTTATAGAAAAGGTGATAAAGGATAGGAGGAAAGAGTATTCAAGGGAACTAGTTTTAAGTGTGCTAAAGAAGGACATAGAGCATTTGAATGTAATCAGGGAGAGACAAGAAAAAAGACAAAGAATAGTAGAAGAACAACCTTTGCTAAGGACGATCATGGTGGATCACCTAATAAACCAGAAGAGGGAGAAGTGTTGGTGAAAAAAAGAGTATTATGTCAAAGTGAGATGGAGCAGGAACTGTTGCAGAGAAATAATTTGTTCCAAACCAGATGCAAGGTAGATGGTAAATGTTGCAGAGTGATTATTCATAGTGGAAGCTTTGAGAATATGGTTTCTAAAGAAATGGTGAAAAAATTGAATCTAGAAAGGTTGAAACACCCAAAGACTTATTAGATAGCATGGATTCAAAATGAGCATAGGTACTGGTAAGTGAACAATGTTTGGTGAAATTAAAGATAGGATATTATCATGATGAAGTTTTGTGTGATATCATGCCTATGGATGTATGCCATGTTTTTTTGTGAACCCTTGGCAGTATGATAGACAAGCTATTCATGATGGAAAGAAGAACACATATGCCATTGTTGCTAATGGGATGAATTTTCCATTGGAGGATGTTCCTAAAGTTGAGGTTTACACAAGTGCTAGAATTTGTTTGGTTCATCGAAGGAGATTTATGGATGGACTGAGACATGAGAGCATGTGCTATGCTTTGGTTCCTAAGAAGGCTAAAGACTTGAAGCATGTAGAAGAACAATCAAAGGAGATAAAGGAATTGGTGGCAGAATATGAAGCTATCATTTTGGATAATGTACCTAATGGATTGCCACCTATGAGGAGTATTAGTCATTGCATGGATCTATTTCCTAGAGCTAGTTTACTTAATAAAGAAGCACACTAGATGACACCAACAAAGAATGAAGAGTTGAATAGACAAGTGCAAGAGTTGTTGAGGAAGGGTTTGATCAGAGAAATCTTAAGTCCTTGTGCAATACTTATTGTGCTAGCACCTAAGAAGGATGGAGAATGGAGGATGCTTACAGACTCTAGAGCCATAAACAAAATCATAGTGAAGTATAGATTCAATTTTCCCTAGACGGATGACATTATGGATTGTTTGAGTGGAGATAAATACTTTACAAAGATAGATTTGAAGAGTCGATATCATTAGATTAGAATCAAAGAAGGGGATGAGTGAAAGACAAAATTCAAGACAAATGAAGGATTGTATGAGTGGTTGGTGATGCCTTTTGGACTAAAAAATGTATCGAGTACTTTCATGAGGCTAATGAATGAGGTATTGAAGAAATTCTTGAGTAAGTTTGTGATTGTCTATTTGGATGGAATCTTGATTTTCAGTAAGACTAGAGAAGAACATTTGTTGCATATAAGACAATTTTTGTAGAGGTTGAGAGAAGAGCAGTTGCTAATAAACATTAAGAAGTGTAGTTTCATGAAGGAAGAATTGGTATATATGGGATTGTTGATATCTGTTGATGGATTGGAGATGGATCCTGAGAAGGTAAGAGAAATTTTTGAATGGCCTACACCAAAAAGCATTAGAGATGTAAGATCATTTCATGGATTGGCTAGTTTCTATCGAAATTTCATTAGGAATTTTAGTTCTAATTGCAGTCCTATGGCATAAAAAATGAGAGGACATAAGAAAGATTTTAGGTGGACATCTAGAGTAGACTAGAATTTTGAGTTGTTGAAATAAAAGGTGACTGAGCAGCCTATGTTGGTTTTACTAGACTTTAATAAGGTATTTCAGGTAGACTGTGATGCAAGTGGAAATGTAATTGGAGCAGTATTAAGTCAAGAAGGAAGACTAGTAGCTTATTTCAGCGAGAGATTGAATGATGCTAGGAGAAGGTATTCAATGTATGACGAAGAGTTTTATGCCATAGTTCAAGCCTTGAAGAAGTGGAGACATTACTTGTTTCCTAAGGAGTTTGTATTGTATACATATCATTAGGTGTTGTAGTATTTGAATAGTCAAGGTAAGTTGAATCAGAGACACATGAGATGGGTGGAATTCTTGCATAGTTATACTTTTGTTTTGAAACATAGGAGTAGAAAGTCAAATAGATTCATTGATGCTTTGAGTAGGAGAAGGAATTTATTGGTAGAAATGAGAGTCGAGGTATTAGGATTTGATGAATTGAATAACTTGCATGAGGAAGACCTAGATTTTGCAAAACCTTGGAGAGCTTGTAAAGAACAAGTCTTGGAGGATAGGATTCAGTGGTTGGATTATTTCATTCAGAAGGATATGTTGTTTAGAGGGAATTAGTTGTGTATACCCCAAATATCAATGAGGGATAGCTTGGTAAGAGAAAAACATAGTGGAGGATTGGAAGGACACTTTGTAATTGATAAGACAATAGCACTGGCAAGTGAAAATTACTTTTGGCCACAAATTCATAAGGATGTTTGGAAATTTGTGTAGAGTTTCAGAGTTTGTCAAGTTGCAAAAGGGAGTAATCAAAATGTTGGATTGTATAAGCCTTTCATAGTTCCAGTTTGACCTTGGGAGGATATTAGGATGGATTTCATACTTGGTTTACCGAAGACACAGAGAGGTAATGATTCTATATTTGTGGTGGTGGATAGATTTTCTAAAATGGCACATTTTATACCTTGTAAGAAGACACTAGATTTCGTACATGTAGCAAACTTATTTTTCAAGGAAGTAGTTAGATTGCATGGATTACCTAGGAGTATTGTTTTAGACAGAGATACAAAGTTTGTTCTTTACTTTTGGAAGACACTTTGGAAGAAGTTAAAGACAAATTTAAAGTTTAGTTCTACTTTTCACCCATAGAATGATGGATAGACAGAGGTAGTAAACAAGATTTTGGGGAATTTTATGAGATGTTTGGTTGGGGAAAAGACTAGAAGAGTTTTCTTACAATAATTTAGTGAATAGGAGTACCAGAAAGACATCTTTTGAGATTGTTACTAGATTTCATCCTAGAGGTATATCAGAATTGTGAGACATCAGCAAGGAAGATAAAAGGAGTGCAGAAGCAGAGGAATTTATAGAACATATGAAGAAGGTGCATACTCAAGTAAAACAACAATTGGAAGATATGAATTGAAAGAATAAGGAGCGGGTAGATGAAAAGAGGAGACATAAGGAGTTTGAAGTTGGAGATGAAGTGATGGTGTATTTGAGGAAGGAAATATTTCCAGTTGGCACATACAATAAGCTCAAGATGAGGAAGTTTGGACCCTATAAGATTTTGAATAAATTTGTTTCAGCAAATGCATAAGAAGTAGAGTTACTAGATGGCATGGGTATATCACCTATATTTAACATAGCAGATCAAAATTAGTACCATCAATCATAATTTAGTGAAGACACTAAATCAAAATTGGAGAAACAGTTTTCTAAACAAAAATCAAACAAGATAGAAGAGGTTTTGGATATCAGAGATGGGAGGACAATGCATGGAAGACAATACAAAGAATATCTTATAAAGTGGAAGGGCATACCAGTGGAGGATTCTTCTTGGATTTATCATGCTGAGGTAGACCATATTAGTTTTCCTTTAGCCCCAACAAAGTGAGGGACTCAATTTTCAAATAACCCCAGATGTCTGACGTAGGAGAATCCTTGGTTCTTTGCAATCCTGCATCAACCAACAATATTTTCTTTTAGTTTCTTCTTGTTCTTGTCCAATTCAAGTTGGCAGATTTGGTATTTCATCATATTTGCTCACCAGATCATGTGGATCTATGTTTTCATCTTGGACATGTTCATTTTCCTTATTCCAAGATTTCAGCACGATTAGATCTTTTTTCGAGAAGTTATCACTTTTGGATTAAGTGATAGTTTCTTGAGCCGACACCAGAATAGTTTCAAGCCTAACTAGTTTGATTTCTTGTGGATCTTTCTAGTAACTTGCGGATCCTTGATGCATTATTCAAATTATTTTGTGGAGTGTCCCCGACCTTAATTTTAGGTCCACACTTCATCTTATGCACCCACTGAGGAGAAATTCAAATTGAAGGCCAGCCTACTTCATGCATGTTACATTTTCTTCATCAGAGATTGTAATGATCTTTGGCCGACGTGAATGACTCTAGACCCCTAGATGTGATATAAAACATTAAAATCGATCATTAGGATGGTGATTAAGTAGAGTGGATATTTGACATGTAAGATTTCAGCTCGCATTCAAGAGAATATAGGTATATTGAATTTTGAGCATGTTGTATTAGGCCTTTGAGCTGAATTTGTAAGCCCAGATGTGGCCCACTGTTTCTAATTGAATTTTCTGATAATAAGAAGGTTTGAATCTACATTTTCCTCCATATTCTATGTTGATTTTTTTGTGTAACTCTTGCTGCATGGTTCAGATTGTTCTCTTTGAGGACCCTCCTATCATGACTGCACCAATACAAGGCTATTTCATCAAATCAAGTCTAAGTTTCAAGAGATCAATTACAAGATCCAAGATTATTGACAAGAGAATTCAAGAGAGTATTTATTCATCATTTATTGCAGCAATCAAGATCCAAGAATTATGTCAAATTTATATGCAGATGTTGTTTGAGCTAATTTGTTGATGTAGGTTTCATGATTCAATCAAGCATTCAAAGTATCATTTCAAGAAAATATTTAAAGTCAAGATCCACATCCATTGAATATATTTCGTGCAAGTTATAAACCTCCATTACAAAAGTTTCATCTAAGGGTTTGGTGAGTTATGAAATAAAGTTGCTCATTCATCATTCCTTTCATGCTAAATTATTCATTTCAAGGTTTAATTGTCAAAATAGGGTTTGACCAACACAAACCCCCATTCACAAATAACAAAAAAAAAATCCCTCTTGATTTGTGTTTGTAGAGTTAGGTGGAAGAAATCCTGAAGACCTCTTAAAGAGAAAAATTGAAGATTTCAAATTTGTGAAGAAAGTTGTCATCTCATGGAAACTCAATTACAAAATTTATTTTCAGCTCTCAGAACTTGAAATATAGACAAATTGGAAGATTCAAATCTATAGCAAAGGATACCAAAAGCTGCAAAAAAGCCTTAAACTAGGACCCATTCGCCCTTAGGTGAATGGGTCCTAGATTAGCTTCAAAAAATCACTTTTGGTGTCTAGTACATACCTTCTTACCTCTCTCAAATCTATAATTGTAGGAGAGGGGGACCAGCCATGTTAAGGCTCCAAGTCATGAAGAGCCAAGAGTGGAGGGCTGCCCAAACTTACCTCACCCTAAAGGGGTTTTTCAGATAAAGTTTGAGAATGATGAGGACTATAAAGTACTTCTATCACTCTTTAAACCTAAAATCGAAACTTAGGCTAGGAAAGCTGATTTTCAAAGTCAATACTGCACCTCAAACTTCTCTATGTCCAAGGATGACAATGTAGTTCTAGGATGATAGCACGGTGCACTGGCGTCTCTCTAGTGCACTGGCATCCCTATGACCAAAGGATAAAAAGTAGAATATGAACTACCAGAAAACAAACTAATGGCCTAGTTAGCTATTTTGGAATAAGAAGATGATAAAGTAAATATATGAAAGCTAAAGTGATGAAAATGATCTCACCAAGAAGCTAGTTCACTAGTTAGATCCAAATGCACATCCACCTGCACACAAGAAAAAGAGGAAAATTGTTAGGGTTGTATAGGGGTTTGCCTTAGCCATACCCCCATTTTGGTGTTTCCACCTCCACGGATAGTCAAATAGCAATGATAGAGAAATATGTGATAAAGAAGTAGAGAAAGTAGAAATGAAATAAACACTACAAAACAATAAATAGCTACTCAACCAAATCACAAAGGAGAGGAGTGAAATGTTACCACCTCCACCCAAAAGCTTGCTAGCCAATGGAGGAAAAAATATACTTGGCAAGGTCACCACAAACTCGACTATGATGAAGGGAGGTCTTGCAAGACTCCAAGCCCATGCTGCTATGGGTTGCTTCACACTTGCTTTACAAATTTTATAGAGTGTTGTTGCAATGGAGTGTTGAAGTGTTATAAATGCTTGAGAATGAAAAGAAGATTGATAGAACTTTTGAAGAGATGCTAAGAGTGCTTGAAGAGATCAAAATGGAGTGAGAATGGATGAATTTGAAGCAAAATGAGGAAGAATCTAACATTTTTGGGGTCAGTTGGTCAAAGAGGGAGTTTACAAATCAACCCCAATCAAAAGTATAATGCCTCTGCCAACTTCAGATGCAGGAATCTGTCAGGGATGGTAGCACACCACATAGACATCTGTGCATCACATGTGCATCCCCACAAAATATTCTCCCACCAACACAATAGACAGATGCCAAATAGAAGGAATGCAGTTTGGTGATGTGGAATTTTGACTTTGGATTTGGTTTTCCAAGGTAAGGATGTGTAAAATGGAAATTTGCATAACGGTTTCAAATTCACTCCTATACATTTTTCCCACACTTAGCAAGCATGAATATTGATGATTTCTTCGATAAAGTAGATCAAAGAGTTAGTAGGGTTAGAAATGTATACCTAAACTATCGAGGAAGCAGACCATGATCTAGCAAGCTTGAAAGTGTAGGATAGGTTGAAAGACTCCATAGACCCATAGAACTACAAAGTTGCACAAGATACATTGAAGGCCCTCAGACCAATGATGGGCAAATCCCACAAGATGAAAGCATCTTATAGGCCCACAAACCTCCAAGGAGGTAGCCCCCAAGATCTCTCACATGAAGGAAGCCCCAAAGTATGTGCCTTACAGGCCCACAAACCTGCAAGAAGGTATACCCCAAGATATCTCACATGAAAGAAACCCAAATAAAATCACCTTACAAGCTTGCAGACCTACAAGGAGGTGTCCCCCCACATCTCTTTCAAGGAGGAAACACAAAGGAGGAGACTCTGTAGAGTCAAATTGGAAAGAAAATTTATAGGTGCACTTGCAAAGCAACATGTTTACCCATAAATAAAGCATGTCAAAAAAAAATTGGACACATAGGTAGTCAAGTGGAAATTCACACAAATCATCAACAAATTGGAAATTTTTCAAAAGGGTCCCTCAGGAACCTAGCATGAAAGGGGGCCCACTCAAGGAACATGTTTTTTGAAAGTGTAAAAGATATTAATTCATGATCAAGGAATTCAAAAGGAAGAAAATGCCCCCTCGCAAGGGGAAGGTCAAAGGCTACTCCCTCCTCAGAGGAAAGTTCTCAAGTTCTTTCTTTATGAACCTATGATGAAGGAAACACGTTCTGTTAGGGGTCCAATTTAAGAATGTGATTCCTTAAAAGGTTTGCAAATATTCATTGAAAATGAATAAATTTTCTAAAAATTGGAGTATCATAGAAATGATGTTGTCACACATGAGAGAGACAACCCAATAAAAGAAGAGAGAAATATAAGAGAAGAGTGAGAGAGAAATAATAAAAAACGAAGGACAAAATGGGATCTGGTTTCACGGGGTTAGATCTACACATGCTTATAAATAGCAGGTAACCACAATGCAAGGTGAAGGACTATCAATCCCCAACCAGATCAAGAAGAATGCATGAAAGAAAAAGTAAAAACAAAAAAATGAGTCAACATGGAAGGGAAGCCTAAATTCCCCCAACACTTTGCATCGTCCCCAATTTTCCAAAAATCAAGCACAAACATGGAAGAATGATGATACAAATAAAAGAAGGTTTATGACACAAAATTCGCTGCTATATCCAAGCACCAAAAAGGGTGACAAGGGTCATCCAAGAACATGTAGAACAAGTTCAGTGGAAAACTTTGCAACACACACATATCTAGTGTAAATATAAAGAAGAGGCCTCCCCCTGACACTGATCAACCAAGAGGTCATCTGCTTCCCACTCTAGATCATCATAAGGGGAAGTAGGACAATCCTACAATGGTATAATATTAAGGAGAGGAGCTTTCGACCCTCCCACAACAATTGCCAAGGAAGAAGGCCCCTCAAGGTCTTCTTCATTTAACTCTTGTGGAGCTATGGTCAATGACTTCGTGAAGATTATTGACAAGGTTGGAACTTCATTTAGAGAGTTAGACATGCACTTTACTGGAGTGCCATTTTGTACCTCAAGGGATGGAAAGGAATGCACCCAAGATTCACTGCTTGGCTCATCGAGTGATTTGGGAGTGGTGACAAACTCAGAAGAAGCCAAAGCTAGCTCTATCACTAGAATATAACAAGTTAGCATAGGACCAAATTTTAGAGAAGGTGGACTCCTCTTACGCCCTCCATTTTTGGAAGGACCAACCTCTACCCTTAGTTTCATCGAGGGATGGGAACTCTCAACAGACAAGGCAAGAGGCATAGAGGAAGAGGAGAAAACCATGATAGACACCACTAATGTATTCGACATGTCCATGAGTTTTGAGAAAGGTATGATTTCTAGAAGGTACATCAATAAGGGTAGCTCAACCGAAGGAGTGATGAACACCTACAAATTTTTGGGATTAGGTGCACTCACAACAAGAGTTGAGAGTGATAAAGAGCTTGATTGAATGGGAGAAGAGGGGAGGAGAGAGGACACAGTAGGAGGCCCTGAAGTAGGGGTGATCATCTCATCATCGTTCTTCTACAAAGAAGCCTACTCAGCCATGAGGGCCTTTCATCAATGCTTATACTCACATGCAAGGTGGTTTTTGTGACTCTTCGAGCTAGAGGCCATAAGTTGTGAAAGAGTGAAAGACTCCTAATCAGCCATGAGCATGTCCACCACAATTGTTTCCAACATTGGAATAGGATTTTGAATGGGATCAAGAGGAGTAGGTTGGGAAACAATGACGGGAGTTGGCTCTAGTGCCTCGACAACGGGCCTCTTCCCATTTACTGCTTTTGGAGTGGGAGTAGTATGAGGCCGTAGAGGCCAAGACATAGAAGATTCCCCTCTTGGAACTTTCTTTCTACCATATAAATAGTACCAAGGTCCAGTTGGTTTGGTAGGAAAATTAGATATCTAAATCTTGGGTTTTTCCCAAGCCAAAATCATCAGACTCAAAGGGTAAAACCTCGGCATATTAATCTAGAAATCTTCCCAGGAAAGGGGAGTAGGAGAGTCATCCTGGCAATGAGACAACTTCTCTTTTCCCTTTCAAGAAGGGGAAGCATCTTGCTGCTATGCTATTGAAAGGGTCAAATTTGGGTTTCCTTTTCCCTCGGCCTTATAATTCACATAACCTTGATAAAGTAGGTCCATTCTTGGAGGAAGCAAACTGACTAGGGTTGGCCAAAAGTGATCCAACGAATATCCCACATGGGATACTAGCGGTTGGTACCCATTGTCATGCACTACATGCACAACATCTTCATAGGAGAACTTTAAACATTTGTGAATGAAAAATGTGATTCCATTCATGGAAGCTAGCCACGATATGCCTAACTTCACTCTGACCAAATTTGACTCTAGAATAACATCAAAGATTGTGTCTATGGCCCTAGGTCTAACTAGGACAAACAAAGTTATCAAACCATAAGGTTTAAGCGCAAGGCCATCATGTGTATATATGATGGACTTCATTTCTTTGTATACCTCCTTTTGTAATGAGTTCATCCACAATGTCTCCTCTGTAGTGGCATTCACCCGGCTTGCAGGGTCAGCTAGGACTCATATCATAATGTTCTCATTAAGGTGAGTGGGAATGTAAAGGGGAGATGGCTTGTTGTTCAAGGGCATATCCTACGATGTAAATGTCACATTTGGAAAGTCGATCATAGGCTATGTAGAAGTAGTAATTATAACCATGGAAACATATGCTTTAGGTTGCATGGTAGAATTAGAGGGATCGATAATCATGTTGTAAAAATATGACGAAACTAGGTTTGTGTATATCTGTAACTCACTATTAACTTTCACCACCAATTTTTTTGTATTCTATTTACTTCCATTAAGAGGAATAGTATCATCTTCGATATGGTCTTGTATCTCATCATGCTGGTGCATACATCATTTAGTATCATGTTCATTAGCTCAATGGTATTGATAGAAGTTATTCACATCATACCAGCTAGGGTAAGGTTCCTTGAGAGGCTAAGGGTTCTTGAAGGTTATCATCTTATCCCTTACCAACTTTTGTAGGATGGAAGAATAAGATTTTGCTAACTTTATAAACTTTTTGTTGCATTTTAGGCCATTATCATTAATAGTGGCTACTACATTCACAATAGCCCTACCTTTTCCAAAGATCGATACAATAGATCTACCTTCCGAACAGGAATGCAAGGAGGATCCTATGAACTGAACTACCATCTACTGATGTTCTCATAGCACTGCACATAGATTTGAAAAAGAAGGGTATTTCATAATGGTGAACTTTTCTTGCCAAGGTATTTGCAAGTTCCCTATGAATACCTTCTACACATCAGAATTGGGTAGCATGTATGAAATTTGTGAGAAGAGCGCTTGGTACCGCCCTATGAAATCAATAATCTTCTCAGTATCCCCTTGCTTGCATGGAAGAAGATCAGAAAAATTCTTCAGTCTAATGTTGGCTTGGAACTGTTGGAGAAAATGATTTACAAGTTGATGGAATGAGAAAATAGAGTTGTTAAGCAAGGAACAGTACCAATCGAGTGTTGTATCCTTAAGAGATCAGGGGAATAATTTTTCCATCAATGCATCATGATGGAAGAAATCTATATATATGGCATTAAAGGAAGACACATGCATATGTGGGTCCTGTTTTCTATCATACTTCTCAAATTTAGGAATCTCCATTCCTTGTGGGAAGGGAGTACTTAATATTGCTATCAAAAATGGGGTCGAAAGAAGGGCTTAAAGATAGGCTGGGTAGACACTTGGGAGAGACTCACAAATTGGCTTTACATCTTACCCATATTCTGAAGAAGAGTGTTCAGCATAATGTCATTAGATGACATAGGACTAGTGGGACCTCCACTGGAACTTCCACCAAAGCCACCTCTGGAACCGCCACAGTGGCCGCCACTAGAACTACCATCATGGCCACCATTGGAACCACTATCGGTGCCATCACCACCTACAGGGCTTCCACTAGAGCCACCTCTACTTCCAAAGCCACCACCATGGCCTCCACCAAAACCACCTCTGCCAATATCCCCTCCACCACTCAACCTGTCGAAACCTCCACTACTAGAGGTGATAGGAGGGGTGAAATTGAAACCTAAGGCAATTAACTTTACCTTGATAGTTTCAGATCTCTTGGAGGTATGGGGATACTAATCGAAGGGACCATGTTATCCATGTAGGCCTGGTGCAGAAGCACCTTAAAAGTTCTTTTGGAAGATCTTGGCAATTTTGGCTTGTAGGTGGTTCTGGCCAACCACTAAAGTAATAAGGACTAATTGCAAAGTTCCAGAAGTGTTTTTGATTTTTTTGTTAAGGCAAACTTAGGTTGGTTTAGAGCCTTGAGGTTTGGAAAAGTCTTAGTGTAGAGATTAGGCAAAACTAGACAATGTTGTCTTAGGAATTTGGCCTAATATTCAAAAAAATACATTAATCATGTTCTAAGCCTGACCTAAGGGTCCTAGAACATGGGAGAAATGTATATAAGGTCATCCAAACCCTAATACCTATGTTGGAGGTTCATTTTCACGAATTGAGACTTGGAGAGCATATTGTGTGATTGGATTCAACAACTTTTGAGTGAGTTTTTGTGTTTGAGCCTTCATCCAATGAATGATGGATTGAAAGGTCTTGTCTAATGGTTTAAGGCTTTCCATTTTGTCACTTACTTACTGTTTGAAGCATTATATTAGCCATTTAGTTCAATTGTTTTCTATTTTGCAAGTTTTTGGAGTTTTGACCTTATAGCTGGTTTAGGCCGGTTTTTGTAAATAATGATCCCCACTTGAATTCCTATGGAAAGGATACCATGTCCAGTTGGAATCAAGTAGGGGATTGTTTTTATAGTGTAAATAAGGTGTGTGAAGTCTTTATTTTCAGGGGAAGAGTTGAATTCATCAAACACTAGGCGAGTGCAAGTGTAGTTTGGCTAGTGGCTTGGAGAGGACAGTAGTAAAGAAAGTTGATAAATGGATTGGTTTGTCCCAAAAAAGAGCATGAGAGTGTGGGAATATGTAGTCCAAACATTTTTTTGCAAGGAGGATAGTTGAGGAGTTCATTGAAGCCCTCAAAGTTGGAAAAAAGAGCCAAAACCCTAGAAACCCTTGAAATTAGTGGGTATGAGGACAGTCCTATGTACAGACACTTGCAGAACCTTACACCTAGTAAATATTGAAGCCTAGGGTACTAATAGAAATAATATTTAAAAATATTTTGGGGTTGTTAAGGATTTTTTTGAGAAAAGCCAAGAAAACGGGTTCTAGGAGGCCTAAAAGGGGCAAAAAGGCTACAAGGCCTAGAAACTAGAAATTCTTGAAAGTGATGGGAAAAAGGTGAAAGTATATAATAAGATGGATCAGTGAGGATTAAAAACACCTAAAGAACAACAAGACCACCTTACCCTAGCCCTAGAGTGGTTAGGACACATTTGGGTCAGTGTGGAGCTCAAGGAAGCCTAGTGGTGGAATGGGAGTGTTCATGAAGATTTTGAAATTGGTGGAGAGACCTACAAGCAGTTAGGGGTTTAGGAGAGATCCCTGAGTAGGGTAGAGTGGAATACCCTAAGAAGATGAAAGAATAGGTCTTGGGAAGATCAAGAGTGCTCTTGAGGTATAGGGCTCCACATCAAATTGGTATTAGAGCCAATAAAGGCATGGGAATTGAAACTAGTGAATGCCAGAGAGAAGTGAATCTATAGGAGAGAATACAATGGTGACCAATGAAGACCTAGCTAGATACTTGATAGAGAAGCAAGAGAAGAATACATGTCTTGAAGAGGCTATGGAAGAGATGAAGAAAAAATTGGAAGAAGTTGTTGAATCAGCAAGCAAGATGAAAGTGCAGTCGTCAAAGGACAAAGACAAGGTTAAATACCAAGTGGAGGAGGACAGAGAACCAGAACCTGACCCTCCAATAGCAAAGGAACCCTTCCTCAAATAATTTAAGGCATTGAGTGGCAAGGCACTTGAAGGTGTCCCTATGGAATGGATAGAGGGAATGGAGAATCACTTTGAATGTGATGGAGTTACTGAGGCACAAAAGGTGAAGATAGCCAAATCAAGGTTAAGAGGACAAGCATTAACTTGGTGGAAGTTTCTACAAGAAGAAAGAGAGAAGGAAGGAAAGAAGCCCATAGGAAATTGGAAGAAAATGGTGGCTAAAGTGAAGGAGAACTATCTACCTAAGGACTATGTCATCCAATTGCACAAGAAGAGACAAAATCTCAGACAAAGAGACCTAGATGTAGCTGCATATATAGAGGAGTTTCAAAAACTAAGTC
The DNA here is from genome assembly GCA_007115665.2 of Sequoiadendron giganteum. NCBI lineage: Eukaryota > Viridiplantae > Streptophyta > Pinopsida > Cupressales > Cupressaceae > Sequoiadendron > Sequoiadendron giganteum. The sequence continues at coordinate 173,353,752 of CM021103.1, read as the reverse complement.
TTAGATCTAGAGTGCAAGAAGTTGAAAGCATCAAGGTTGCTAGGTATCTAAACAGTCTTAGATGGAGCATCTAAGAGGATTTGATTATTTTCACACTTACTACCCTCCATAGTTGCTATCAAATGGCTGTTAAGGTGGAAGAGAAATTGAAAAAGAAACAAGATTCCAATACTAGAGGTAAAGTGAGAGGTAGTTTTGGTTGAAGAAGCAATGAGAATAGAAACCAAGGTAATGCTAAGGTTTGGTGAACAATCCCATGAGTCAAATAGTAGAGGGGGTTACAGAGGTAGAAGCTCAAACAATGGAGGAAGAGGCAGATCAGGAGGCTTTGGGAGAAGCTCTCATTTTGCTTCCATGAAATGCTACGATTGTGGACAGTTGGGTCATCTGGCTTATAGGTGTCCCGACAAGCCAGCATCTTCACAAGGTGAGAGGAAGATAAACTATGTTCAAGAAGAGGACTGCTCCAAATAATCAAAGGTGAGTCTAGATTCAGAGAAAGGTGAGAATCTCATGTTAAGGAGGATTTTGATCAGAGCACCTACCAAGGATGAACACAAACAAAGGAGAGCTCTTTTTAGAATCAAGTGCAAGATATTAGGTAAGGTTTGCAAGTTCATCATAGATTTAGGTTCTACTGATAATGTCATCTCAAAGGAGGTAGTGCAAAAGCTGAAACTCACCAAAATACCCCATGTGTGTCCTTACAAGGTTACTTGGTTGAACAAGGGGCAGAATATACTAGTCAATGAACAATTGTGGGTTGAGTTTACTATAGGAAAGTATCATGATAGGATACTATGTGATGTTTTACCAATGGATGCATGCCATCTATTGCTTGGAAGACCATGGAAATATGATAGGGAGGTAGTACACCATGGAAAGGAGAATAAGTACTCATTCAAGAAGGATGGAGTTACTTACAAAATACAGTCTTTGTTAGAAGAACACATAGTGGAAAAGGCAAAATCTAGTGTCCTTTTGATGAGTGGAAAGGAATTCATAAAAGAAATCAAGGAATAAGAAGGAGTTGTCTATGCAATCATGTTGAAACCAAAGGAAGAGGAGTTACCTAATCAGCTACCTATGACAGCAAAAGTGAAGCGACTATTGGATCAGTTTAGTGACATCATTTGTGAAGGTACACCAGCTACACTATGACCCAAGAGAGCAATCAGCCATCAGATAGACTTTATACTAGGAGCAACACTACCTATCAAGGCTGCATACAATATGACACCAGAGCATAACAAAGAGATAGCAAGGCAAGTTCAAGAACTTTTAGATCAAGGGCTGATCAAAAAGAGCATAAGTCCATGTGTTGTTCCAGTTGTGTTGGCATCTAAAAAGGGAGATAAGTGGAGAATGTGTACTGATTCTAGGGAAATAAATAGGATAACTATTAGATATAGGTTTCCTATTCCTAGGAATATTTAATGGACTGTTTAGGGGGTGCTAAGTACTATTCCAAAATTGATTTGAAAAGTGGCTATTATAAGATTAGAATGAAAGAGGGAGATGAATGGAAGTCGGCTTTTAAAACTACAGAGGGGTTATATTTGTGGTTAGTAATGCCATTTGGGCTTACAAATTCACCTAGCACTTTTATGAGGGTGATGAATGAGGTCTTGAAGGACTTTATAGGAGTCTTTGTGGTTGTCTACCTAGATGATATCCTCATCTTTAGCAAAAAAAAAGAAGAACATATGAAGCACCTAGAACTTGTTTTGAGGAAACTTCAAGAGGAGAAGCTCACCATAAATCTTGAGAAAATTTTAGTTCATGAAGCAAGAGTTAGTTTACCTAGGATTTGTAGTGTCTCAAGGGAACTTGAAGATGGAAAAGAGCAAGGTTGAATCCATTCTTAGTTGGCCTACTCCTAAGACAGGGACAAAAGTTAGGAGTTTCCATGGATTAGCTCAATTCTATAGGAATTTTGTGAGAAGGTTTAGTGAAATTTGTGCACTGGTTCTTGACACCATCAAAGGAGGACTGGAAAATAAGTTTTTGTTGACCAAAGAAGCTAATGAAGGATTTGAAAGATTGAAGAGGGAGATAGCTACCCAACCTATCCTAGTTCTACCAAGCTTTGACAAACCATTCATAGTGGAATGTGATGCAAGTAACATAGCAGTTGGGGCTGTTCTAAGCCAAGAAGGCAGGCCAGTGGCATTCTTTAGTGAAAGGTTAAATGAAGCAAAGTCTAGGTACTCATCCTATGACTTAGAGTTGTATGCTTTAGTGCAGGATCTTAAGAAGTGGAGGCACTACCTATTGCCAAAATAATTTGTGGTATACACTGACAATCAGGCCTTAAGTTACATCAACACTCAAGAGAAGCTCAGTTTGAGGCACATCAAGTGGATGGAGTTTTTTCATTCATACACCTTTACAATAAAGCATAAGAAGGGGGTTAAAAACAAGGTTTTTGATGCTCTTAGTAGGAGGTTGATTACTGTCCAAGAGATATAGTTACAAAGCATAGGGGTTGAAGGATTCAAAGATCTATATGAAGGAGATTATGATTTATTAGAAATATATAAGGTATGTACTGATTTTGAGAACCATTTTCATAGTGAATATGCTGATTACACCTTGAAAAATGGTTTATTGTTTAAGGGGAAGAAGTTGTGTGTTCCTAGAGGTTCCATGAGAGAGAATCTAATCCAAGAAAAGCATAATGGTAGTTTGAGTGGTCACTTTGGTTTGAACAAGACACTAGACTTACTGGAGAGGTTCTATTGGTGGCCTAAAATGCAAAGAGATGTAAGAAGGTATGTTGAACAATGTGCAGTATGTCAAAAGGAAAAGGGAACATCAACCAATGCAAGTCTTTATCAGCCATTACCCATCCCAAGTAGAGCATGGGAATGCATAAGCATGGACTTCATAGTAGGGCTACCTAGGACACCAACTGGTTTTGACAGTGTGTTTGTGGTAGTGGACAAATTTAGCAAGATGAGCCATTTTATTCCATGCAAGACAACACATGATGCAAGTCATATTGCACACCTATTCTTCAAGGAAGTAGTGAGGATACATGGGTTGCCAAGGAGCATAGTTGTAGACATAGATGTGAAGTTTATGGGGCATTTTTGGAAAACTCTTTGGAAGAGGCTAGGAACCAACTTGTCTCATAGCTCAGCATATCATCCACAAACGGATGGACCGACAGAGGTGATCAATAGGGTACTTGGAAATTTATTGAGATGCTTAACTAAAGAGTATGGACAAGGATGGGAGCAAGTGATTCCACAAGCAGAATTTCCTTACAATGATAGCACAAATTGGACTATGGGTAAGAGTCCATTTGAGATAGTCTATGGTTTACATCCAAGGGATATACTTGAGCTTAGAGATCTGAAAGGTTATGAAGGAAATAGTGGTCATGCTGATGATTTTTCTTAGTCAATGAGAGAGGTTCATGAGCAGGTGAGGAAGACATTGATAGAGGCTAATCAAAATTTGAAGGCAAAAAGAGATGAAGGGAGAAGAGAATTACAATTTGGGATAGGTGATTTGGTGATGGTATACTTGAACAAGGAAAGGTTATAGAAAGGCATACCAAGTAAGTTTAAAATGAAAATGATAGGGCCATGTAAAGTGTTAGCTAAGTATGGATCCAATGCTTACAAGGTGGAGTTACCCAAGGAGATGTCTATTTCTCCTATATTCAAAGTGAAAGACTTGGTGAAGTATAAAGGACCAAAAATGGATGAAGAATAGTGCAATGCTGAGATAAACAAGGATGTGGGAGCACTCAAGGTACCAGATCAGATCATCCCACAAGTGGATAGGATTCTAGACTCAAGGGTGAAGAAGAAGACTAGGCACAAGATATACATGGAGTACTTAGTGAAGTGGAGACATCAACCAGAGTCAGAAGCTACTTGGATAGGAGAGAATGAATTTCAGAAGCATGGAATTATTGAGGATCTCTTGACACCATAGGTTCCTTAACTTCTTTGTTGCAGGGGGAGAATGGTGCAGGAGCACCTTAAAAGGTCTTTTGGAAGATCTTAGCAATTTTGGCTTGTAGGTGGTTCTGGCCAACCACCAAAGTAATAAGGACTACTTGTAAAGTCCTAGAAGTGTTTTTGATGTGTTTTTTAATGCAAAATTAGGTTGGTTTAGAGCCTTGAGGTTTGGGAAAGTCTTAGTGTAGAGATTAGGCAAAACTAGACAATGTTGTCTTAAGAATTTGGCCTAAAATTCAAAAAAAAGGCATTAATGATGTTCTAAGCCCGACCTAAGGGTCCTAGCACATGGGAGAAAGGTATATAAGGTCATCCAAACCCTAATACTTGGGTTGGAAGTTCATTTTCATGAATTGAGACTTGGAGAGCATATTGTGTGATTGGAATTCAACAACTTTTGAGTGAATTTTTGTGTTTGAGCCTTCATCCAATCAATGATGGGTTGAAATGTCTTATATGATGGTTTGAGGCTTTCCATTGTTTCACTTATTTACTATTTGAAGCATTATATTAGCCATTTAGTTTAATTGTTTTATGTTTTAGAAGTTTTTGGAGTTTTGGCCTTATAGCCGATTTAGGCCATTTTTTGTAAATAATGCTCCCCACTTGAATTCATGTGGAAATGCTACCATGGACACCTATAATCAAGTAGGGGACTGTTTTTATAGTGTAAATAAGGTGTGTGAAGTCTTGGTTTGCAGGGGAAGAGTTGAATTCATCAAACACTAGGTGAGTGCAAGTGCATTCTGGCTAGTGGCTTGGAGAGGACAGTAGTATAGAAAGCTGATAAATGGATTGATTTGTGCCAAACAAGAGAATTCAAGTGTGGTAACATGTATTATAGACATGTGTATCCAAGGAGGAGATTTGAGGAGGTCACTGAAGCCCTCAAAGTTGGAAAAAAGAGCCAAAACCCTAGAAACCCTTGAAATTAGGGGGTATGAGGACATTCCTATGTACAGACACTTGCAGAACCTTACACCTTGTAAATATTGAAGCCTAGGGTACTAATATAAATAATATCCAAAAATATTTGGGGTTGTTAAGGCCGTTTTTGAGAAAAGCCAAGAAAACGGGTTCTAGGAGGCCTAAAAGGGGCAAAAAGGCTACAAGGCCTAGAAACTAGAAATTCTTGAAAGCGATGGGAAAAAGGTGAAAGTATCCAATGAGATGGATCAGTGAGGAGTCAAAACACCTAAAGAACAACAATACCACCTTACCATAGCCGTGGATTGGTTAGGACACATTTGGGTCAGTGTGGAGCTCAAGGAAGCCTAGTGGTGGAATGGGAGTGTTGGTGAAGATTTTGAAATTGGTTGAGAGACCTACAAGGAGTTAGGGGTTTAGGAGAGATCCTTGAGTAGGGTAGAGTGGAATACCCTAAGAATACCAAAGAATAGGTCTTGGGAAGAGGAATAGTGCTCTTGAGGTATAGGGCTCCCCATCAGGCCCCTTGTATAATGTTAGTATTGTTTGAAGGGGCACATGCTTCATTCAAACTAGAGAGACTAGTTAGGAGATATATACCTATTTAGTCTTTTCACACCATATAATTTATATTTCTAATAACCTTAGTGGCCCTATCCATCTTTGGGTCCCTCTCTAGGTGATTCTCCAAGTCGCCCAACCCTTTGCTAAGGGAAACAATGTATTCTGAAGGAATGTGAACAATTTTGTGCTCATCTACTAATGATGGTGTAGGAGATGCAGGAGGAGTGGGGATATGGTCAGTCTCATCAGAGAATTTGACCTCACCCCATGATAACTACTCCTGGGTAGGAAGACCAATCATAGGTCCAAAAAAAAGGCATGTAGAGAAACTAAAAGTGATCTTTGTCTTCTCCATCAGAAGGTGTCGTACGCTTCTCCTAATAATATAATCAAAGGTCATGGACTAGGTTGTGATGCTCATAAAACTTCACAACAATAAAAGGTACAATGACCATAAGGTACAAGGGAAATATTCAACACCAAAAAATGGGTAGATGCTGGTTCATGTCAAGTTCACCAGAAATGTAAGAGAGGGGGACCAACCATGTTAAGGCTCTAGGTCACAGAGAGCCAAGAGTAGAGGTTTGCCCAAACCTACCTCACTCTGAAGGGGTGTTTCAGATAGAGGTTGAGAATGATGAGGGCTATAAATTACTTCTATTACTCACTAGACCCAAAATCTGAGCTTAGGCTAGGTGAGCTAGTTTTTAGAGTCAACACTGCACCTCAGATAGCTCTTTGTCCAAGGACGATAATGCAGTTCTAGGATGATAGTGTGGAAAACTAGTATTTCTCTAGTGCACTGGAATTCATACAACCAGAGGATAGAAAGTACAATATGAATTACCAAAAAAAAAACTAACAACCTAGCTAGCTATTCTAAAATGAGAAAAATAGAATAATAAGGTACAAAAAGTACAAACAAAGATGATAAAGTAAATATATGAAAGTTAAAGTGATGAGAATAATCTCACCAAGATGCCAATTTTCCAATCATCTCCAAATGCATGTCCACTTGCACACAAGAAATAGGGGAAAATTGTTGGGGTTGTATAGGGGTATGCCTCAGTTAGACCCCCATTTTCGTGTGTCCACCTCCACAAAAAAAAAAAGAAATGATAGAGAAATATGTGATAAAGAAGTAGAGAAAGTAGAAATGCAATAAACACTACAAAATAGTAAATAGCTACTAAAATAAATCACAAAGGAGAGGAGTGAAACGTTACCACCTCCACCCAAAATATCACTAGCCAATGGAGGAGAAAATAGACTTCACCAGGTCACCATAGCCTCGACTATGATGAAGAGAGGTCTCACAAGACTCCAAGCCCATGTTGCTATGGCTTGCTTCACACTTGCTTTGTGGATTTGACTGAGTATTGTTGCTGCAATGGAGTGTAGAAGTGCTGAAAGTGTCTGAGAATGAAAATAAGATTGCTAGAACTTGTGAAGAGATGCTATGAGTGCTTGAAGAGATCAAAATTAAGTGAGAGTGGATGAATTTGAAGGATAATATAGAAGAATCTACCATTTTTAGGGTTGGTTGGTTGAAGATGGATGCTACAAATTGACCCCAATCAAAAGTGTAGCACCTCTGCCAACTTAAGATGAGGGAATCCATCAGTGACAATAGTGTGCCATGTAGATGTCTATGTTCCACGTGTGCATCCTCAACAAATATTCTCCCACCGACACCATAGATAGATGCCAAGTGGAAGGAATTTAGTTGGGTGATGCGGAATTTTGACTTCGAATTTGGTTTTCTAGGTTGAGGATGTGTAAAAGGGGAATTTACTTAAGGGATGCAAATTTTCTCTTATACAGTAATTTGATTTTTGGTTCCACCAGTATTGATATTAATCTTCTACATCAAAGTTGTAGATTGTATTTTAGAGTTAGTTTTCTATTTTTAATCTTTCTCCCCAAAGTGTTGTTTATTTAGGACCCTCGTCCTTGAAAAAATGGAAATCAGTAGATTCACATCTTGACTTGACTCACCTCAAGGTTGATAGTCCTTTCATGGTGTGGATCTAATTTCTTAATAAAATAAAGAGAAATAGGTCCCCTAATTGAGTTTTTCAACCCCACATTACATCACAAAAAACACCAATAACCTATTTTTCTTTGTTTTAGATGCATAATTAGGTCCATGCACTCAGGAGGGAGTAAAACATAGTGTGAAATGTTCAAGGGTGAAAATTTATGATTCTATAGTTATATCAATAAATGCATGTCATATTTTTTTAGGAAGAGCTTAGCAATTTGATAAAAAGGCTATATGTGATGGTATAAATGATTAGTATACTATTATAGAGGATGGAAAAAATCACATTTGAAGATGTTTATAAGAAAAAGAAACGGAAGTAAAGAACAACATTCCTACAGTTTGTTTAAATTAAAAGAAACAAGAGATAAAGGTGACTAAGGAGGTTTGGATTCATATGTAGTGTAGAAAGTTGTCACCCTTAACAATTCCACACTATGTTGTGGCCCCTATTCCATAAATTATGCATTCCAAACCCTATTTTTATCATTTTCTAAAAAAATTGCAAGAATTGAATAAATGCATAAAATTAAAGTTATAATCCAGACACTTAATGTCCTAGCAGATAGGGCTAGGACCCATAAGCCCAAGGGTGTATGGATTCCGCTATCTCACCATGGATGAATTTTTAATATGTTTTTGGTGGCCTTCTAACATTTAGAATTTAAATTTAGATTGTCAACTTTTGAAATTTCATTTTTCAGGAAATTAGAGTAATTGCATATAAATACCTAGTTATTGCATCATTTGAAATAAGAAGTGAAAATAATAAGCTAGGGGTGAACATAAAGAGTAAAAGATACTATCTAGACTAGCATTATTAAAGCTTTATTGCAACAATTCAAGATCCAACATCATATCAAATTCTATGTGTGTTTTTCCATTGAGCATGCTTGTGCTTTCAGTTGGTGTAAGATTATCTATGAGTCAAGACTCACATATTATTGTTATTTTTTTGAATGAGAGAAAGTGGATTGTGTTAATTGGTAGCTTTCTCTGGTTGGTTTTTAGATTCTGCAGATGTGTTATATGTTGGAGGTGGTGTCTTTCACCCACATACTATGTGAATGGAATAGGGTTGTTGATTGTTTGGCCAAGTGGGCTTTGGAGTAGGATGATGATTGGAAGATTGAGGGATGGGGTGAGGTATCCCCTAATTAGTGTCATGAATTAGAGAGGGTCCTTTTTGATGATTTGGCCGATTGAGGTGGTTGTGGATGTGATGGTGGTGGTTTTGTTTGGGTTGAGTGTTCATGAGCTTTCTTTTCTTGGGTTCCTTCTAGATCCTTGATCTCTTTGTACTATTTAAGTCTTGATTTCTATAAATTTTTAACCCCTTTTATTATTAATTCTATGTGTTATATGTTGGCATATGGCTTCTAGTGTTGTCTTTAATGGCAACCTAAAGTTATTTATCTGGTCCACAGTCTAGTTTTGGTTCATACCAACATAATAGAATGAAGATTAAGGTATCTAGTTAAAGGTAAATATGTTGATCAATGTGCATTATTTGCTTACCAGTTCTTGTTGCACACCTCAGGGAAGATAGTTGGGTATTTGTATATCTTACTCTTGAAGTTTTGTGCTGGCACATTCAGTGGTGTATCGATTTTTGGGTTATCTGTGCTAGAAAAATGACTTAGTGAAATTAGCCATTGCGGATGTCTAAGATGTAATTGGTTAACTTTTTTTGCATTCGAATGTGTTTATTTTGGTCCTCTCTATGTATTAATGAACCTTGGAGGATACACATAAAGAATTAGTGGTGGATTTAGGTGATAATTAGAAAATAATGTATGTTTTATGTAAGTCAACATATGAATGATCAAATCCTTAATAGCAGATATACATATGAGATCAGATGTATCATTTTTATAGATCAAACTTGCGAGATACAATATATATTATTGTGTGATGCAAAAATCATAAGGATAATTGTGTGAATTCATCTGTGCATTGATTTGTGATGTGAATTGTAGAGTAGAGCAGAGAGAAGAGAAAAATCAAATAGAAGGTCTAGAATATGATCCATGAGCCTAACTAGAAAAGTAACCTCACATAAGTAGATGCTATTACTTCAGTTCAACTTTTCAGATGGTTTTAATCTAAACTTTTGTAAGGCATGAGCCTTCTCTTTTGAACACTGAGCTCTACATAGTGTGCCTAAATGCAAGTACATTCCCTTTTGTAAAAACTTATACTTGAGTACTCATTATGGATTAACCTCCACAGTGGTTTTTCACCTAATAGGTTTTCCACATTAAAATACATGTGTTATGGTGTTGTGAATGATTAATTTGTGTTTTTTCATCCTTCCTTGGTTTAATGTTGAAATGGTTTAAATATCTGATTAGTAAAGTTCAGATTTACAAAACACTGATTCACTTCCCTTGAGTCCAACAATTGGTATTAGAGCTCCTAGTTCCTCTAAATAATTTTAGCATCTTGAGGTGGATCTTGGAATGTAATGGACTATGGTAGTCTTCAACATCAACTTTTGGTAGCACTTGATGACCTTGATCAGTCTAAAGAAAAAGTTTGGGAATTGAAAGCAAATCTTAAGGATGCTAAGAAATTTATTCAGGCATTGAAGGATCAGATTGTTAAATCTAGAGAAAAGAGGAAGGATCTCTATGATCATATTAAGAAGAAAGAAAGTGAAAGCATGGATGATGCTCACCTAAATCAAACCTTGAAGGAGATAACTGAAGAATGTGAAATGCTCGCCCGAGACAATGATACCCTAAAGCATGAAATGGAATCCATGGTGATGAATCTGACTAAGGAGATTGAAGAAAGGAAGAAGAATGAGGAGAGTCTTGCCAAATCCTTAAAAGAAAGATCTGATGAATGCAGAAGAGTAAATGGAGAATTCATTCAGTTAGAAAGTAAACTACAACAATCTAGAAACAATGAAAAAAAGCTTGAAAAATAGATTATTAATCTCATAGATGAAATTACTACTACAAATAAATACAAGGAGAAGTTTAAGATTAGTTATGTTAAGCTTGATGAGATGACTCAAGGACAGAAGAATGCTAAAGACAAGCGAGGCCTTGGATATGAGAAAGGATTAAGTTTTGGATTTGGACAAAGAAATTTCAAGCAAGGAAATCAGATGAACAAAGGTGGAAGGTATCTGGAAAGACAACCTAATGCTCAAAAATTTAATGGATACTATTTTCCTTGCAATAAATTTGGTCATATGGCTTCTCATTGTAGAAGTAAAATAGAATCAAGTAAACCATCATTCTCTGGTCAGTGTTTCAATTGCAAAAAATTTGGTCATAAATCAATTGAATGCAAAAATGTGTCAAACTACTCTATCCATAGGAGGAATGTTGAATGTTATACCCATGGAAGAATTGGGAATATTTCTAATCAATGCACAAATCAATAATAAATAAATGGAATGATCAGTCTAGACAAGGAAATATTGTGTCTTACAAGATATAGTCACATTACAAGATTTTGCAAAAACAAAAATGTGGGTAAGGAGGTTTGGTATATAAAGATGGAAATACAATGAAAAATGATTGTGGATGAAATAAGAGATCAAATGAAGAAGACATGGGTAAGGAAGAATGAATCTAATGTTGGAAATGGATCTACACCGGAACCTACTCTGGTAATTCCTCTAGAAATTAATCTCAGGCCATTGGCCTAGAGAGAGTTTTTTGAGAAAATCCTTTTTCCCCTATCTGTAAGCTGGTACCAGATCGCTAGAAGATTGTAAAAAGGTGTATTAATAATCTACAGAGGCTTTGGAAATCACTCTCAAGGAAACTCTAAGAAATAATAGGTTCACAGAAGAAATTTTTCTCTTGCTATCTGAGAAAACAAAGTATCTAAAATACCTAGGGAAAAGGAATTTATTGCAAGTGAGTGAGATATAAAAGAGAAATTGTAACTCTCATTTGTCTCTTTGCATCGTAGAAGAAAATAAGGAAAGCAGTCTATAGAAAATTTTTGAAAGAGTGAAGATAATTCGGCAGAGAATCTCAAAATCAATCAGGTATTTCAGTTGCTTTTAGAAATTCCATTTATTTTGGTGTGCGGTTGTACAAAGGGAAAAATAGAGAAAATTAAAGGATCAATAAATTTAGATGAATACAACAGTGAAAAGATTAGAGCCATAAAAAATTTGTTGTTTCTCGATGAATTGAAATGGGTAAGAGAAACCAATCACAATAATTTGGACATTTGGAAAGAGTTTCCCCACTTTGAGAAAAAGGAAATTGTTAAATTCATTTTGAGTAGATTGAATGATGACACTTGGATTTTGGAAAAACCCTACATCATTTCAAAGGAAGTAATTGAAAATCTAACTTGTTTATGCAAAGTTGGGGACATACCAAGAAAGAAATCCATCCAAAATAAAGAAGTTGAAACCCTAACCGGAGTTATTGGAGATCAGAGGGCACTGATAATCTCAATAATCAAAAACCCTGTGACAATGTACATTGCGCATGGTGTATCATATACAATATTTTTTAGAAATAGAGAAGGAGCAAATTCAGCTAGTGCAGTCTACATCTTACACAAAATCATAATGGAAGGTCATGACTCTGACCTGTGTGGATTGTTAAAGGATCAACTAATGGAGAATGTGCAATTAACAAATATGACAAATTACCCTTTCAGGTTCGATACTCTGGTCATATGTTTGGTAATGTATTTTCTATATTTTTTACCAATGAACAACAATGTGGTGTGGAAAGAAAATTAAATGGTGTGCAAACAAATCTACACACTCTCTAAGAATTTGGCTAACTGTGATCAAGAATTTGAAAGTCTCTTTAAGACTCTACTAGGAAAGTGTTATTTTGTTGGTATTTCTCTTCTAGTAAAAGTACTTGAAGTCGGTTCCTCTTTCAGTGGGAGGGAGTGAAAGAAGAAAAGAGAAAAATGAATTGTCGTATGTACTCCTCCGAAATACAATATTCTAAAAATTGAAGGGAAATGAAAGGAACAGGAAATTATGGATGTACCAGATGAGGAATTCGATGAGGAAACTAAGGAAATACAGGGAAAAGAGTAGGATCTAGCCAGATCAGAACAAGAAAAGGAAATAACATAAGCAAGGAAAGAAGAAGATGACTTGATAGAAGAGAAGCTACAACAACTTATTCATAAGGAAGGTGGAATGTAGAAAATTGCTCAGTTGTGGTCTATCAGACCCTCATATGATCAGGATATGATTCTAAGTGTACTAAGTAATCATGTTGTGCACAGTCAGATCAAATTGGAACATTTACATAATATCTTACCTAAAGAAATGATTGAATGCATTAAGGAAACTATGGACTCTGAGTTTCAAAACAAATAAGAAGGAGAAATAATCTCTCATTTAAACTAACAGTTCAGGCTATCACTCACCAGTTGAAAAAGAAAATGAATGAGCTGAGGCAATGCATAAGTACAACAAATGACATCTACAACTAGTATATTTGTTGGCCTCATGCAGTTGGGAAATACAAAGAGAGATTGGAGAAAATTGAAACAAAATTGAATGGGATTGGAAAAAGCTTTGATATGTTTCAGGATTAGGATGGTACAATCAAGAAGAGAATTCAAGAGCTACAGTCTGAGCACATAAAATTTCAATTCACTAAAAACAAGCTTGTGGACACTTTCTAGAAAGTAAAATACTTAATTGAATGCAGACTGGAACAATTGGTTGAGATACTGAGAAAAGGTGAAAAATTAGAGGATGTGATCACAATTCTAGAATCTCTCACTGAGATTGTCAACATGACATCTAAGAATAATAGTATGATCATAATCACTGGGATTGCAGTAGAAGCTTGGAATAAATTCCTCCCAAAAATGAAAGAGAATCACAAGATAATCTTCTGACATAAGTAAGGGGAGAGAGAGTAGTGAAATTTTTGAAATTTTGGTTATATTTGAAAAAGGGGAGAGAAAGCAACAATTGTTTTTTAAATTGTTGGCATAGATTTGTCATTGATGTCAAAGGTGGAGAGAAAGCGGTGAAAAATGCCTCATCAATCTTAGAGGGAGCTATGTTTTGAATATTTTGGAATTTTGAAGTTTGGCAGTGTACTCATATTGGTTTTTGAAATTGTCATTTTTCACTAAGTGTTGCCATCAATGCCAAAGGGGAAGATTGTTGGCATATGGCTTCTAGTGTTTTCATTGATGGCAACCTAAAGTCATTTATCTAGTCCACAGTCTAGTTTTGGTTCATACCAGTAGAATAGAATGAAAAAATTTGTATCTGGTTAAAGGTAAAGATGTCGATCAATTTGCATTATTTTCTTACCAGTTTGTGTTACGCACCTTAGGGAAGATAGTTGGGTATTTTTATATCTTACTCTCAAAGTTTTATGCTGGCACATTCACTAGTGTATCGATTTATGGGTTATGTATGATAGAAAACTGACTTACTGAAATTAGTCATTGCAGATGTCTAAGATTTAATTGGTTAAATTTTTGTGTGTTCGAATGTGTTTATTTGGGTCCTCTCTATGTCATAACCGACCTTGGAGGATACACATAAAGAATTAGTGGTGGATTTAGTCGATAGTTGGAAAATATTGTATGTTTTATGTAAGCCAACATATGAATGATCAAATCCTTGATAGTGGATATATATATGAGATTGGTTGTATCATTTTTATAGATCAAACTTGCGAGATGCAAAATATATTATTGTGCGATGAAAAAATCAGAAGGATAAGTGTGTGAATTCATTTGTGCATGGATTTGTGATGTGAATTGCAGAGTGAAGAGAAAGATTAGACAGAAGGTCCAGAATCTAATCTATGATCCTAATCAGAACTGTAACCTGACATAAGTAGATGCTATTACTTTAGTTCAACTTTTTAGATGGTTTTAATCTAAACTTTTGTAAGGCAATGTGCCTGAATGCAAGTGCATTCCCTTTTGTAAAAACTTATACTTGAGTACTCAAATTGTGGATTAACCTCCACCATGGTTTTTCCCCTAAAAATCCTTGTGTTATGGTGTAGTGGATGATTACTTTGTGTGTTTGCATCTTTCCTTGGTTTAATGTAGAAATGGTTTAAATATTAGATTAGTAAAGTTCATATTTGCAGAACACTGACTCCCCCCCCTCACAGTGTTTCCTTGAGACCAACATGTTCATGTTATAATTTTATGAAGGCTAACATTGTTGTAGGTCTTCAAACTTTCAAGTATTCAATCAAATATATCAAGCAAGATCTAATATCCTTGAGGTGATGTGCATGACTTCAATCCTTCAAGGAAGCCATTGAAGGTTGGAGAGTTGCAATATTTGTTCATTCATTATTCCTTCCTTTTAATCATCATTCCTATCATTGACATTGCCATTGTGGAAGTGGAAACACTTACACAGATTTTTATTGATGCAAGCCCCTAAAATGGCCCAATGATTGCGCATATCTCAAGTTGAAGAGGATTAAAGGATGATTGATGAAAAATTATCCATTGGTGCATTTAACAACCTAAAAGTTTTCAAACCATGAAAAATCAATTACTAAATTATCTGACAGTGTTTTAACAACTTTGCAAGCAAAAATAAAAGTCTAAGATCTGCTACCAAAGGACCCCAAAATTTGAGCAACACCCCTTATTAGGGACCCATATGTCATTGGGTGACTATGTCCTATAGTGGTTGGAACAAGCTTTCTTTGGTTGGTACATATCACTCTACACTCCTCAAATCCACCTCCAAATTACTGTTTCCATTTGTCAATTGTTGGGATCTTGTAATTTACATATTACGACACAAAGTCTAATAAGGTTATGAAATAAAGAAAATACATTCATCAAATTGAGATGATTGGATATATGATGCACCTTTCTTTCTTATTTCATTAGGAAAAAGAGATCCCCAGAGGTAGGATTTACTTTCAACCCTTAGGTGAGTCAACCCTATTGGACATCTTTTTTATTTTTCCTTATTACAAGATAGGGTAAATATGCCTAAAATTCACTTTTGGAAGAAAACCCAAAAATACTAATTGAACTCAATTATGCAATGTGAAACTTGAATCATCAATTTAAATCATAACACAATGAAAATAGTAGACTTCTAGTGGATCTAAGAAGGGTAAGTTGAGGTACCGATCACCAAATTTTTTTGATGAGTGTCCTCTTGGGATAGATTCACCTTAGGGTGAATGGGTCCTACTACAAGGATCCAAAATCTGATTTCACAGTCCTCTACTCCTTGATCCGTACTCTTGATTTCTTTGGATCTGACTGTTGGAAAGTCATAAATAAATTCGACAACTAATATTATGTGTCTTGAAAACTTTGATGACAACTTTGAAAAATCACACTTTTGATCAATCTTGAATCCTTCTTGACCTGTAAATCTGCACATACAAAGAGAGAGAGAAATGTTTATTTTTGGGTGAATAGGGGTTTTCCTTTGTCAAACCCTATTTTGGTAATTAAACCTTGAAATGAAGTAATAATGAAAGGAAGGAATGATGAATGAACACTAGCTTTTTGCAACTCACCAAACCCTTTAATGGTTTCCCTTAGAGGATTGAAGTATAACACATCACTCTAGGGATTGGATCTTGCATGAAATGGATTGATTGGATGCTTGATTTGACACTTGATTTTATGCTTGAATGTTTGAAGCCTTTATCACAATGTTAGCTCCAAAAACATGCATGAATGCAAATAACATTGACATGATGATCTTGATCTTGATTGCTAATGTAGAATACTGATAAATCTTCTCTTGAATACTCTTGACAATAATATTTCCTATAGGAATTTTGTCATAAAAAAATTAGGATTTGAAATGATAAAAATGTTGGCAACACAAGGGAAGACAACTGAGAGGGGAGAGGTGAATCAGTTGTTACAAAATTTCAAACTTATTAACTTTATTAACCCCTATTCTCAGATTTGATTAATAACTATGAAAGCATAAATCAATAACACATCAGAAACACACATAATACCAAGATTTTTGCATGGAAACCCTATTAGGGGAAAAAACCACAGTGGAGGTTAATCTACAAGTTTATACTTTGTTAAAAGTGTAAGAAGAATAAATGGGGAATGCACATGCATTCAAGCACATTGCCTAGAGCTCACTACTCAAAGGAAGACTCACTGTCTTATAGTAATATTTAGATTAAAACCTTCTGAAGATCTTGAACTGAGAAAGTAGCATCTGCTAATACCTAATTACAATTTCGGTTAAGTACATGAACAATTTTTCACTCTTCTTCACACTCTTCTTTTCCTTCAAAATATTTAGAACATTATTCACACATACGCACTTGCTTGCTCGCACACACTCTCATTCAAATGAAGAAACAAACGCTTATATATATCCACAACAAGGAATTGCATGACTACAAGCCAGGTTCAAAAAATAATTAGATGAATACAAACTATCAGCCCAAAAAAATAAAGATTATTAATGTGAATCTACCAAGGTCATCCACAACATAGTAGAGACCCAAAACAATATCCTTGAACACAAAACACCTTCAAAGATATTTCCTTAAAGATCCACAACACGCTACAATCACCCTGTCAACCATGAACATGAAAAACATAATCACACAAGAGAAAATCATTGATCGCGAGCATAGAGATCAATGTGGATGTGCATAACGTATAGAGAATGATCTAGAAACATCCACAAACACCACATAAGCATACACAACAATTACCAGAATCACATAATCTTCTTCCAATAATACTAGCTTCAGTAACAGAGTAACTGTTGAAACAAAAAAAACTCATAACTCGCTCAAATCTTCATGTGCACCTCTGATACTTTCAGTGGATAGACTAGATAGACTAGAAAAAAAACCCTTTAATCCACAACATCTTACCATCAACATATTGAACTTTCCATCATACTGATCTTCACTACTTCAAAGACAATCTGTAACTTATCTTATTACAATTTTCTCAATTTCCTCGGCATATAGAGTCTTAAAGACATTAATTCTAATAGTGTTAAAATCAATGACAACCACATATCAGCAACACAACCACAACATCCAACAATCTCCCCCTTTGGCATTGATGGTAACACATGATGTGAAAAACACCATCAACGCAACTAACTTCAACACTTACTCCTCCTTAGGTTCTAACTCTTTTCTCCTCAAATAATTCCTAATTTTTCACATTGCTCTTCTCCCCCTTTGACATCAATGGCAGAGGCACACACAATCTCTAAAACACATATCTAAATCATTTGACTACTCCCCCTGAGTAGCATCCACCACAACATCAATCTGAATCAAGATATGACTATGAGATACATAGATTGATGCAAGACAATGCATCTTAGTTCTGATTAGGAGGGGTAATCACCCCTAAATTCCCTCTGAGATACTCAAAAGTATCCTTAGGCAATAGCTTGGTAAATATGTCTTCAATTTGTTCCTTGGTAGGCATATACTCCAGTCTGACTTCATTTTCACTCACCTTCTCTCTCAAAAAGCGAAACTTGATAGATATATGCTTGGTATTTGAATGCAACACTGGATTCTTAGAAATGTTAATTGCACTTGAATTATCATAGAATATAACAATAGGCTCATCATTCATAACTCATACATCTTTCAACATCTACTTCATCCAAAATACTTGATTACAATAGTTAGCTGCAACAATGTATTCTACCTTTGTAGTAGAGAAAGAAATTGCATTCTGATTTTTACTTAACCATGAAATCAGCTTCTTTCCCAAGAAAAATGTGCCACCACTATTAATTTTCATGTCATTTACATCTCCTTCCCAATCAGCATTAGTAAAGGCACTCAAAGTACGATCATCATCTTTAGGATACCATAGGACAAAATCAACTGTTCCCTTCAAGTATCTAAAAATTCTTTTTATAGCAGTCACATGAGATTCCTTAGGATTGGTTTGAAATCTTGCAACAATACATACAACATTCATGATATCAGGTCTAGTTTGAGTCAAATAAATCAATCCACCAATCATTGATCTATATCTAGTCTAATTTTCCTTCTAAGAATCATCATTTGTTCTCAACTTACATCTGGTCACCATGGGTGTATTGACTGGCTTTGAATCTTCCATACCAAATTTCTTTAGCAATTCTTTCACATACTTGGACTGAGATATAAATGTTCCTTTATCTAATTGATTAATTTGCAGTTCCAAAAATAATTTCATCTCTCTAATCGTTGACATCTCAAACTCATTATGCAACTCATCAGTAAACCTCATGCACAAACCATCATCTCCTCCAAAAAAGATATCATCAACAAAGACTTCCACAATCAAATCTTCATCATCATCAATCTTGAAATATAGATTACTATTAGCAGTACCTTTGTTAAATCCAACCTTCAGCAAATACTTGTCCAATCTAGCATACCAAGCTCTAGGGGCTTGCTTGAGTCCATACAATGCTTTCTTCAACCAACACAACATATCTCCCTGATCAGTCAATTGAAAACCACTAGGTTTCTCAACATACACCTCTTCTTCCAATTTGCCATTTAGAAAAGTTGACTTGACATCCATCTGACAAACCTTGTATTTTTTGTAAGCAACATAAGCAAGAAATAGTCTCACAACTTCAATTCTAGGAATAGGGGAAAAATTCTCTTCAAATTCAATTCCTTCCATCTAAGAATATTATTTACATACTAGTCTTGATTTGTTTTTGATAACTTCACCTTGCTCATTCAGTTTGTTTGTAAAGACCCATTTAGTTCCAATTACATTTTTGTCCTTAGGTCTAGAAACAAGAATCCATGTATTATTCTTCTAAATTTTCTACAGTTCTTCTTTCATTACCTCAATCCAATGTTCATCTTTACATGCTTCATTGCATTACTTTGCTCAATCTTTGATATCAAATAGTATTCTTCTACAATTCTTCTCCTAGTTTGGACACCTTTTTTCTTATCACCTATAATCTGATTTTCTGAATGATTTAATCTCACATACCTTGGAGTCTTAGGATTTTCTTGAACTTCAGGCTCTTGTGATCTCTCTTCTGTACTTTCACCATTTTCTCCTCCCTCTTGATCTTCTTGATTCACCAAAATGATCTAAAACTTGATTTGAAGTCTGACCTTTGTTTGTACTATCATTATGATCATCAAAATCATATACATAGGTTCTAGATGGTCTAGCAATTTATTCGTCAACCTTAACATTTGTACTTTCAACCATTTTCTTTAATCTCTTGTTGTAGCACTAGTAGGCCTTACTCTTAGTAGAATAACCAAGAAAGATTCCTTCATCACTCCTAGAATCAAACTTTCCTATATCTTTGTCTCTTCCGATATAGCATTTACTCCCAAAGATTTTGAAATATCTAATAGTACGCTCATGACCAAATCATAGCTCAAAAGAGGTCTTACCAGTATCACCTTTGATTTGTACCCAGTTGAGGATATGAACTGTAGTACTCACAACTTCTCTCCAATAGATATGAGGCACATTTCCTTCCAACATCATAGTTCTAGCAGCATCTTGAACTATCATGTTCTTCCTTTCTACAACTCCATTTTACTGAGGGGTCCACGGTGCTGATGATTGTCTCTTTATCCCATGCAGTTCATAAAAATAATTAAACTCACTGGAAGTGAATTCACCACCTCTATCTGATCTTAGAAATTTAATCTTTAGACCCGTCTATATATCAACCATAGCCTTGAAAATCTTGAACTTCTCTAGAGCTTCATATTTCTCCCTTAAGAAAGTAACCCACATCATCCTAGAATAATCATCAATAAGCAACATGAAATACCTTTAACCTTGCAAACTTTTGATTCTAGTAGGACCACACAAGTCAGTATGCACAAGCTCCAACAATTCATTTGAACAATGTTGTTTGCTCCAAAATGAAATTCTAGTTTCCTTTCCTAACTAACATTCCTTGCGTATGGCATTAGAGGGTTTTACCAACTTAGGAAGACCTCTCACTACCTGAGTAGAACTTATCTTGATAATATTGTCAAATTTTACATGACACATTATCCTATGCCACAACCAACTTTCATCAACTTGAACAATCAAACAACTTTTACTAGCAGCATTTAGGTGAAAAATGTTACCTTTTGTTTTTGTACTGAAGTAATCACATTTCCAGAACTTCCCAGTATTCTACACTTTCCATCCTTGAATTGAAGATTGTATCCCTTATCAACCATTTTTCTAACACTGAAAAGGTTGTGTTTTAAACCTTCTACATTAAGAACATCATCAGTATTATGCTTACCATGTAAATAAATATATCCTTTGCCACAAATTATACCACCATTGTTATCACAAAATCTTACAACACCACCATCATACTTTTATAGGCTCGCAAATTTTCTTTTATTACCTGTCATGTGATGTGAACATCCACTATCAATTACCCATTCATCCTTCTCTTCAACTCGAGTAGCTAGGGCTTTCTCCACATTTGTACAACTAGCAGATTCAGTAGACATAGGATTATTTTCCTTGATAAAAATAAACATAAACTCATCTTCACCTACATTCCCTTTATCAGATTCATCATCTGTCACACCTTCATCAGCAACATAATAACACTTCTTTTGAAATCTATGCTTGTTATATCTTGGCTTATGGACTCTTTCTAGACACCTTGATGCGAAATGACCTATAATTGCATGAAAAACATTTAATAGGAAATTTCCCTTTATACTTACCTTCTCCTCTGGCTTCTCTTTTGACAATAATTACTTCAAGATCATTCAGTTCTCTTTCTTCTTCTTCAATTTGTCTCATTTCTTCCTGATACTTGAATACTTTTCTAGAAGAAATTTCGTACAGATCATATCTTTTCTTATCTCTTCCAGAGGTAGTAGCTTTGAATCTAGATTCTATCTTAGGAAAGGCATCATCGAATTCACTCAACTCAAAACACAAAATTTTACCAATCAACATATCTTTGGTTACATTTGTCATAGTTTGGAGCTCCTAAATAGCTACAACTTTGATTTTGTGTGCATTGGGAAAGGATATAAGCACTTTAGCAATAATCTTTGATTCATCCAACTATCCACCAACACATCTTATACCACACACAAGTTCATTCACTCTTTGCATAAAAGTAATAATATTCTCATCATTACCCATTTTCAACAGTTCATATTTCGCTTTCAGACTCTATAGCTTAGCAATCTTCACATTAGCATCACCTTCATACAAAGTTTCCAACTTTTTCCAGATCTCATAGGTAGTCTTTAGATCCATAAAATTCGTCATCAGGGAATCAATCAAAGCACTCAACAATGCTTCCTTAGCCCTAATATTGTATTCAACATCCCTAATCTCAGTAGTAGTAGTAGGACCATTTTGAGGAATAACATACCTATTACTTTTAATGTTCCAGTAAGATTCACTAATGCATCTTAGATGACCATCCATCTGATTCTTCCACAGAGAATAGTTTGTTCCATTGAATCTCAGACTATCCTTCTTATATGTCACAATCCCAGATCAGCTCAAGCTATTAAACTTCTTCCAAGGAACCTGCTCTGATACAATTTGTTGGCAACATAAGGGAAAACAACTGAGACAGGGGGTGAATCAGTTGTTACAAAATTTCAAATTTATTAACTTTATTAACCCCTATTCTCACATCTGATTAATAACCATGAAATCATAAATCAACAACACATCAGAAACACACATAACACCAAGATTTTTGTGTGGAAACCCTATTAGGGGAAAAAATGACGGTGGAGGTTAATCCACAAGTTTATACTTTATTAAAAGTATAAGAAGAATAAATGGAGAATGCATATGCATTCAGGCACACTGCCTAGAGCTCACTTCTCAAAGGTAGACTCACTATCTTATAGTAATATTCAGATTAAATCCATATGAAGATCTTGAACTAAGAAAGTAGCATCTACTAATGCCTGATTACAATTCCGATTAAGCACATGAATACTTCTTCACTCTTCTTCACTCCTCTTCACACTATGCTCTACCTTTGAAATATTTAGAACATTATTCACACATACACACATTCTCGCTCACACACACTCTCATTGAAATGAAGAAACAATCACTTATATATATCCACAACAAGGAATTACATCGCTTCAAGTCAGCTTCAACAAAATAATAAGATGAATACAAACTATCAGCCCAAAACAATAAAGATTATTAATGAAAATATACCAAGGTCAGCCACAACATAGTAGAGACCCAAAACAATGTCCTCGAACACAAAAGACCTTCAAATATTTTTCCTCGAAGATCCACAACATGCTACAATCACCCTATCGGACATGAACACGCAAGAGAAAATCATCGACCATGAGTACAATGATCAATGAGGACATGCAGTATAGATATAGCATGATATAGAAACATCCACAAACACCACATGAGCATACGCAACAACTCAGATTACCAAAATCACATTAGCTTCTTCAAGGAATACCAGCTTCAGTAACAGAATAATTGTTGGAACACAAAAACTCATAACTTTCTCAAATCTTCATGCGCACCTCTAAAAATTTTGATGGATAAACTAGATAGACTAGAAAACAAACCCTTTATTCCATAACTTCTTACCATCAACATACTAAACTTTCCATCATACTGATGTTCACTGCTTCACAGATAACCTACAACTTATTTTATTACAATTTTCTCAATATCCTCGGCATATACAGTCTTAAAGACATTAATGCTAATAGTTTTGACATCAATGAAAACTACATATCAGCAAAACAACCACAACATCCAAAAAAAACACCTTATATTCATAGATAATTTTCTAATTTCCAAAAAATTAAAGGTCAAAGGCTGACAATTGCAATTTGAATTTCATGAAAATACTGCTAAAAACATATTAAAAAATGGGGTCCTAAACTTAAGGAGGACCCATTCTCCCTTGGGTGTTCAAATGGGTCCTAGGCCCTAAACCTAGGACACACATTTTTAAATATGTATAATTTGATGTTTGTAATTGTTTAATACAAATTCCCTTTTCAAAAAATGATTAATGAGGATTTTAAATACATAATTGGGTCAATTAGAGTCTTAATTAAATATAATTAATTAGGGGGATGCAAACATAGTGTGAAAATGTAAGGGAGTACATTTTCTAACACTACATTTAGTCCCTAATTTAGTGAGAGGATGAGCTCTATGCTGAAATCACACTAAAGTAGACAAATAAGTCAAGAGAGGTCCAAGTGCACAAATGTTGATGGAATAGGGTGAAAAAGATCAAGGAGGCAAATTTGCACTTTAGAAAATTTGGATCTTTGGAAAAAATTGTTTTTAGTGGTGCATGAGCTCTACTAGGGGTTTATGCTTTCTGAGGTAATTTGTGGCCCCTCCTATGTCATACTACGATTCTTGTGTAGGAAATTATTTCCTTTATTGAGTATAACTGCATTTACTGTGGTTTTAGGGGTTTATTATGCCTTCAATCGGTTCTAACCCAACAATTTTTGCTAGTGTTAGTGGTTCATTAGTGTAGTTTAATGGCTCCCCCACTGAACAAATGCCCTCAGAAATTTGTTTCGAAAGTCTTTCACGAGATAAGCATTTTGACGCCCCTGCTGATGTAGTTTTACCTTTACCTGATTTTGATTTTGCATGCCAATGGCTCGAACAACACACCCTTGTGGGTTATTTTGTTGGGAAGAATCCCCCGGAAAGTGTGCTAAAAGACTGGGTCAGCAAGGCCTGGGTCCCTCATGGGGTCCGTCTTGATATGGTCCAAAACTTGACCAAGGGTTTTTTTTTGTTCCGCTTTGCGGAAGTTAGTCATGTCCAAGCTATTTTGGGTCATGGGCTCTGGTATGTTCGGTCTTCTTTGTTGGTTTTCTAGGTGTGGACCCAAGATTTTGCTGTCTCAGAGGACTCCAAAATGCATGTCCCAGTCTAGATTGAGTTTCTTGAGTTTCCTTTGCCTTGTGTGCCCTTCTTGAATCATATTGGTTCCTCTCTGGGGAGGGCTGTTTGTATCGAAACTGATAAGTTCTTTCAAGCCCGTCCTCAAAAGAGGGTTTGTGTGGAAGTTGATTTATCCAAGGATTTGAAAGAGTCTGTAGACATTCAAATCAGGGATATTTGCTACACCCAGAAAATCACATATTTCATTCTACCCAACACATGCTACTAGTGTTGGTCAACTGACCACAAGATCAAGGACTGCCCTTTGACAGTTCCCCATACATCCTCTCAGCCATGGGGTGTTGAAAACCCTCATTTGACAGAGCCTTTAGCTAAGGCGGACACAAAATGGACTACAGTTAGAAACCGAAAAAATAAGTCATCTGGTTTTGGGTCGGCTCCCAAGGCCCCTGAACTGACCTAGCAGGTTTCAAACCCTTCAGATAAGGGGACTGCTACTCCCTCAGGAGTTGCTTCTGCTATTTTATAGCCCAGGCCAAAGGTCATGCCCAAGCCTGTGACTGTCTTGAGTGCTCAACCAACTTTGTCCTCTATAGTGGGGACTTAGTGGCATTCTAGCAGCCTATCTCCTCCATCGGAAGAAGGTGAATATGTGCCATAAAAATAGAGATTCTCTCCCTTTATTCAAATAGGTTTTGTTAAGAGTTTTTGAAGAACAACTTCTCTTCCCTGGGTGAAGAGGACTGAGATTCTGCAAGTATGGAAGATTTTCCATGAATTTTCTCGCATGGAATGTTTGAGGTCTCACTGACCTCTCAAGAAAGTATTCTGTTAGGAATAATTTGAAGAATTACCCAGGGATTGAAGTGCTTTGTCTCCAGGAAGTTAAAATTTTAGGTTTTTTGCTTGCTTCGGCTTGTCGTTCTATTTGGCCAGCCAGTTCTATGTTTTGCACTCTGCATGAGGCTGGTCATAGTGGAGCTGCTACTCTTTTGGCCCCACGACTGCATTCTTATGTGGTGGACCATGGGGTTGACCCCTCCCAGCGTGTTGTCTGGGTTCTTCTCAATATTGATAATCATTCATTTGGGATTATTAATATTTATGCCTCTAATGATGTCATGGAGCGTTACTTGTTTTGGTGCTAGATTGCTGACTCTTTCCTAGTTGCCACCTAGTTTCTCTATGGGGATTTCAACATGGTTGAAATGGCATACGATAAGAATGGCACTTTGCCTTTTCATTGGGCTACGGGTGAAAGGGAGGTATGGTTTTACATACGCAATAAATTGGGGCTTTTTGATCTCAATATGGGTTGCCACCATTCTCATTCTCTCTGGCACACTTGGTGTAATTACAGGGCCAGTTCTGACAGAGTCTTTAAATGCCTTGATCATGCTATGATCTCGGCTCAATCTTTTTTTTTCCTTTAGGAGCTCTGCCTTGCCTGTGAAGTCGTTAGTGGATGTGACCCTTTCAGATCACTTCCCAATTCATTTTCGCATTAAGTGGGTGTCTTTTCAACCTCGCACGTGTAAGACTCAATTCTTCTCGAACACGTCTTTTCTCTATCACAAGCCCACCCTGGCCCATATTCATCGGGTGTGGAATTTAGAGTGTCGACCTCCTGGTCGAATAGGCTAGATTGTTTGGTGGAATGATGTCATCATTCATACTGCACGTTTCTTGCACATTTATGGGTGCCAGCTTGCTATCTTCTACCAACGTTCTTATGAGGCCACCACTACCGACTTGCGTGCAGCTATGGAGGCTTTAGTGGCCAATCCTTTTTCCCCATCACATCAATTCCGGGTGGCAGATTTAAGACACCAACAACAAGTGGCAGATAATTATTTTGCTAGAGGTGCTCAAATCAAGGCTCGGCTCCACTAGCTCAAAATTGGTGATTGCACCTCCAAAGAGTTTTTTTGGCTCTTCATGCTAGGCACTCTTCCCCAGGCATTAAATCCATCAAAGATGGTAACCAAGTGCTCTCTGATCTACGTGACATTCTCTAGGATTTTGTGCGTCACTATGAGCAGGTTTTCATGGCTCAAGACCCCACACCTACGTGCCATCAAGCCCTTCAGGACTGCCTTGTTGTTGTGTCACATAGGCTTTCTTCAACCCAGATTAATTTTTATGATCAATTGTTAACAATTGATGATCTCAAGGAAGCCATTTCTTACATGGCCTATGATAAGGCTCCTAGGATTGATGACTTTCCTTATGAATTTTATAAAACTCTTTGGGACTGTATTGGGAGTGATTTGCATCATGTTTATCTTGAAGCCTTTCAAACCAATTCTCTAGGCAATTTAATAAATAAAGGCAATATTAAATTCATAAATAAACCTGGGGATCCAGAGGATATTTGCAACTGGTGGCCCATCACGCTTCTTAATGTTTTTTACAAAATCATTGCCAAAGCCTTGGCTCTAAAAATTTGCCACCTATTGCCCCAGGTTGTGCGTCTTGAATAGACTGGTTTCATTAAGTCCAGGTTTATTCTTGATAAAGTTATTGTTGTTTGAGAAGGCATGGAGTGGGCCTAGTGGTAGAACTAGAAAGCAGTGCTCATTAAAATTAATTTTTCCAAAGCCGATGACCGTATTCAATGGCCTTTCATTCTTGCGATGTTACAGGCCTTGGGCTTTGGGCCCAATTTTATACAGTTTGTTCGTATGCTTTTTTTTGATGCCTTGGGTTGCATCTCCATTAATGGCCGCCAGTCTTTTGCTTTTGGTCTTTTTCGTTCTATTCACTGTTGATGGTTAAAATGACACAAACAACATTAAAACAGAATATTTCTACTCTATTTCTCCTGAAAGAGAAAGACAACATGTAGTAGCCTAACTCCCAAGGTCCTAGTAGTTGGTTCTCAACTGTCTGATGTCACTCAATTGGTTCATGCAACTGTAATATTCAAGGGGCCTGTGCTAGGAACAAAGGATTCAAGCTATGAATCTTTTTATCAAAATAGTTCCTATAACTCAATGGGTTTTAAATAAAAGAAAAAGATAGAACAAAGGGGTAAACCAGTAAGTATGAATTAAATTTATCTAATATCTAGACATATACTTTTAACAGTGAATGTTTTCTTAACCGATCACAAAAACCATAGCATAACACAACCCACAATATGACTATACCATCGTATACATCTTTGGTGCTTAATTCAATTCCACTATTCGCATATCACAAGTATTTCCAAGATTTCAAAACAACACACACTCATTCATCATCAAAACTATAGATCAACACACTTCAATAACTTTAATTCAATGATAATTTAACAAGATAATCTTTAAACCTGGTTTCTTCTAATGACTTTCATCACATAAGAAACTATCATGCTTCAGCATAATCACTGGCATTTAGGTGGATTATAACTCATTAACCTTATCCAACAACACAATTCAATGTAAACTCTATATTTCGTAAACCTGCAATTTTATTAACTATCAAAGATCTAGTACAATGTATCTATGAGAAACTCTCTAAAATTCAATATCCTAGCACTAGGTAAGCCAATCCAATTCTCAATTAGCCAACCCGTACAATGTGATACCCATCTGGTATTTATAGATATACAAAAGAAGTTCAAAATTCACTTCTATCTTAGGCTTTTCCACCTTTTTAGGAACAATCAACTTTCTTGGAAACTCAAATCAACTTTGATCTTGAGTTCTTACATTATGCATTTAGTTTGATCTAACAATAGAAGAAAGAAATAGAAGAAAAGAAGTCATGTGCCCTTAAGACTATCAGTGTTGCATGCATGCAATATTTTTATGCATGTGAAGTTGGATCTACTATGAACTCATCATAACTGGTGAAGACTTATTGTAGCATATCCATATCTAGTCCATCAATCCAGTCATCTTCAAATTTGATGCGATCCAACTCAATTGCAGCAAACTCTTTCATACTTTTTACCTTGATCAACTCTCTCCTTGTAGCTTTTATTTCTTCTTTGACTTCTACAAGCCAATCTATCACCAAGTCTCCTCCATCATCTTTCTCTTGCAAGCACACCTCTAATTAGACCTTTAGATAAATCATCATAACACATGCTTTTAAAACATACCTGTCACACATACATCGGAGTCGGAACCAGACAGAAGCTCAAAAGAATCTCTTTTACAAAACTGGTGGAATCGGAGCAAAACCAATATAGGAACTTCACCTAATAACAAACGGGCTTGGAGTCGAAGTCAGGAAAGTTATCGGAACCGGGATCAGAATGAAAAAGGGATTTGGTTTTTCTTTGAATTCTTAGTTTTTCATATTCTATTTCCATTCCGCCTCCGCCTCTCATTTGGTTATCGTTACTTCAACAAAAGACTTCCCACTATATGCGGAGCCAGACACGGGATGAAAATGGAATTGATAACCTTCGCAAATGAAATTCTTAAATTCAAGATCAGTTCCGATCCCTCCTCCGCTAGTTATCATATACTTCAAGGAAACCTTTTACAACTCAGAATCAGAAACGGGATAAAAATGGAATTGATAACCTTTCAAAAATAAAACTCTTATATCCATAATCCATTCCAATCCTGCCTCCACCTATGCTAATCATGACATCATCAAATTTATTCATTTTCAACATAACTTCATGATTAAAACCTAGGTTGCTATAAAATGGCAAAGGAGCTTTAAAAATACCATACTCATATGACCGCGGGGAATCAATGGCACTTTAGGGTATCATTTTTTTTAATCATTTAAAGTAATTGTAGAGACCAATGAAACCCTAATCTAACAAACCTGACAAAAACTAGGGCATGGGTTTAAAACCTTGCCATTCTACCAAATGACGAAACCCTAATTTAAACAATAAATCTAATCCACCCTAACTCACTGTAAAAATCTCTAATCTACCTCACTGTAGATTCTTAATCTAACAAATACCATTAAAAACCTTTAATCTAATCTAATCTACTGCAAATCAAAAATGACACGACGCAATCACGATTAAGAGGTGAAAGTGACAATACCCAAAAATAGAAAGAAACGACATGATAAAACAAGACAATAAGGATTAAAGCAAAACAAACAAGCCAAAACAAGAACCTGCTCATTCAATCACATCGATGATCATAAAATTGCTTTAAAACACAATGATTGAACACGTGAGCAAATATAAAGCAAAAACACAATGAACCCAACTGCAAATAAACAAATGAACAACAAAGATAAAAGGCCTACCTCAAATGCAAACAAAGCCACACTAACTTTCTAAATCGATTCGCACACAATATCCCTTCTCTATCTCGATCAACTTGCTCAAACGAACTCTACTATTGCTCTTCGCGCTCTCAAACTTGTAATAATAACAATAATGATCGGCTTTAACCCTTAATAAAGGAAAATATGTGAATTTATACCTACACCGGCAACCACCATTAATGCATTAAAACGCAGTAAAGGCAGAGTCGAAACTGTAAGAGAACGAACACTGGTCTGCAGTGCAACTTCAGTCAAAAAGTCAATGACAAAAATTGGCGGGGGCGGAACTAAAATGGAAACAGGATCTTAAACTTATAAAATTTCCAAACCTTATTCCCATTCTGGCTCTGCGTCTGACAACTAAAAATAAAACAAAAAAAAAAAAAAATTTAATTAAAAGACCAACCTAATAAAAACAAAACACAAAAATCGAGACAAAACAAACACTAAAAAGTAGCGGATAGAACCAAAAACAAGCCTCAAAAGAACTTTCAGAACCTGATTCATCTCCGGTTCTGATTCCAATAGAGAAACCAAAGAAAAAAAAAGTATTGGCAAAACTAGACTCCAAACTTTGTTTCAAAAACAACTAAATACAAAAAACACAAAGGGGGACCCATTTTGACCAAGGAAAAAGATGGGGTGGTTATGCAAGGCATAACAAATGGTGATTCAGCTGGGAAAATGGTTTACCTATTTTCAAAATACCTAAAGAAAATTTTAGTCACCCAAAAACTACTTGGCTTATAAACACCTTACCTTGAATGAGATCAGATATTTGTAGGATAATCTTGAGTTTGAATCTCAGATGTTATACGCTCATGAGTTATTTCTGAATCTGAGTGTGTGCTTATATTGTGCATCATTCTTTGTAAATACTTTCTCTGCTTGTGAACAATTATATCTAAGTTTCAAGCTACATAAGTTGAGTCCTTTAACTATCATGCAGTAAAATCCTATGTATTGCTCCGCTGCCAGACAGGCGTCCATAGCCCTGACGGAGATACCTCTAGTCCTCTCAAAGCATTTCTCTTCTGCCAGACAAGCGTCCATAGCCCCGATAGAGATACTTGGTTACCCACTTGATATTGAGCTTGCTTTTCTTTCTTTCTTTCTCTTTCTTTTTTTTTTTATGGATGGAAATTCTTTTATCAATCTCTCAATACTCAGATTCAATGAATCTAAAATGTGGGTTGAATAATACAATGGATTTCATGATAGTTTTGGAATCTAATTTTTTCACTTGAAACATAGATAGAGTCATTCTATAACAAATAGGTAATTACTCATGCAGATTTTTTTATTTTTTTTTCTAATTTGGTGATAGATCTTTGATCACAATTCATGAGATATTCACATTTACATCTTCTATCCTTAATAACTCTTCCAACCCAAACTAGAATGATCATAAAACATAAGTTTTAGAATGAAATCCTTTTCAATGATTATAATGAGAATACCTAAACCAATTTCTCTCCTAGTACCAATAGTATACTTTGAATAACAACCCCCTAACTTGAGATGAGCAAAATAAGAATCCCCAACGAAATAAGACAAAACAAAACAAACAAACAAAACAAAGAAAAAAAACAAAACAAAAACAAAATAAGCAAAACAAAAACTTAATTACATACGATACAATATAGTACATTCATTTTCAAAACACCAGACTTTCTATGCACCAAAATAGTGTTTGAGAAATTGATCATTAACTGGTAATGGAATAGGCTCTCCTGTTAATGTACTCAAACGAAAGGCATTCTCCCCTAAGATTTCAACTATTTGGTAGGGACCTAACCAAAGTCTATTGAATTTCTGATGGTCTCCCTTCCTTTCTCTAGCCTTATCCCATAATAGCACAAAGTCTAATATTCTAAAAGCTTTCACCTTGGCTCTTTTGTCAAACCAGTGCTTGACAACAGCCTGATGTTTAGAGAATTGCTGCAAAGCAGCGTCTCTTTGTTCTTCCATGTTCAATAATTTAAGCAGTCTAACCTCAATCTTATCATCCCTATTATAAAACTCCTGCATAAAGTTCAGAACAGGTATTTGTAAATGTATGGGGAAGATTGGATCTTGGCCATAAACTAACTTAAAGGGTGAATTCCCTAGGGCTACTTTAATTCTGGTTTGATCTGCCCATAAAGCAAATCTTAGCTAGGTATGCCAGTCCCTAGGGTTACTTGCTAACAACCTTTTTATTACTTCCAATAAATTCTTATTTGTGGACTCAGCCACTCCATTCCCTTGAGGGTAATAATTGGAAGAATATTTTAACACAATCTTATGCTCATAAGCCCATAAAATAAATTCAACAGAGGAAAAAGCAGGGCTGTTATCACATACTAGAGCAAATGGAACTCCAAACCTAGTTGTGATGTTCTATGTCAAAAATTTAATGACCACCTCCGTGGTGCTATTTTTAAGGCAGTGCCTCCGTCCAACGTGTGTAATAATCCATCGCAGTCAATATGACAAGTCTTGCAATGTTGATGCACATCCCTAAACACATAAGGCCAATAGTAACCTGACCTTAAAATCTGATGAGCCAATGCATCAACAGATCCATGTCCTATTCCATGCCTACCATGAAATTCACTTGTAGTATGTTTAGCTTCTTGCTGACCTAGACAACGCAAGTAGATTCCTTGGAAATTCTTCCTATAGATTGATCCTCCTTTAAGCATATAATGAGTGCTTTTCATCCTCAGTGCTCTTCTTTGAGTAGCATTCATCCCTTCTGGACACTTGTTATTGAGGAGGAAAAAGACTAAGTCTGTATACCAAAGATCTTTTGTGAATGATTGAACAATGTACTATTGGCAAGTTATACTTTTGTCCACCTCAGCCATTGCCTTTGACAAACCTTAACCTCTTACAAGCTTCATTGGGTGAATCTCCAAGTCAAATTCTTGTAAAATGGCCATCCATTTCCCTCTTCTTTCTCCTAGTTCACTTTGCATCAGGAGGGACTTTACAGCTGGATCTGGGACTATAGCCATCACTTGACTTCGGATTATGTAGTGTTTGAATTTTTTCACTGCTCGCACCAATGCAAAAGCCTATTTTTCTATTGATAAACATCTTACCTCTGCATTCTTAAAGGGAGAGCTCATAAAAGCAATAGGCCTCTCCTCATTCTCTTCTCTTCTTTGTGTCAAAACTGCTGCACATGAATGTTCAAAAGCAAAAGAATAAATGTAAAATGGTTTTAGATAATTCGGGCTTGTTAAAATAGGTGCCTCAAATATAGCTTGTTTAATCTGCATGAAAGCAGATTTAGCCTCTTCACTCCATTCAATCTTCGCATCCTTCTTCATTATTTCATTAAGTGGTTTAACAATTTCTACAAACCTTGTTATAAACTTCCTGACAAAATTAACCCTTCCAAAGAAAGATCTCATCTCCTTCTTACTTCTTGGCCTTGTCAACTTCAAAATGGCTTCTACTCGATTAGGATCTATGGAAATTCCCTCCTCTGATATAATGTGATCCAAGAGCTTCCCTTCAGAAACTCCAAATACACATTTCTTTGGATTGAGAGAGACACCATAACTGATACATTTCTTCAGTACTTTCTCTAAATCAGCAGCATGATCTTCTCTACTCTTAGAGAAGATGGTCAGATTATCAACATAGATGATTATACACTTTCCTATTAGGTCTTTAAATGTTACATCCAGAGCTCTTTGAAAAGTAGCAACAACATTGATTAGACCGAATGGCATCCTCTTGTAGGCAAATATGCCCCACTTTGTAGTGAAAGCAGTCTTCATCCTATCCTCATGACTTACCAGTACTTGATTGTATCCTGAATATCCATCCAAGAAAGACATCATTTGAGATCCATTAACTGTTTGCAATACTTCATCGAGAGAAGGTAATGGATAATTGTCCTTCTCAGAGGCTTTGTTTAAATTTCTGAAATCCACACATAATCTAATTTCCCCATTCTTCTTCCTCACAGGAACTAGATTAGCCACCCAGGTAGAGTACCTAACTGGAAAAATTATTCTTGTAGCCAAAAGCTTCTATACTTCTCTTTGGATCAGAGGCTCGATTAATGCATTGACTGGGCATTGCTTTTGGCGAAATGGCTTGGCTTCTGGCTTAAGAGGAATTGTATGTGTGATGACAGATGTATCAAAAGTTTTCAAATCATCATAGCTCCAAGAAATTGATTCAATATTCCATTCCAAGACTTTGATTATCTCATCCTTTATTTCCTGAGGACAAGTCTTCCCTATAAGAACATTCCTTTCTACCCTTGAGTGAGTCAAATTAACGAATTCATACTTGCCTCCCTCACTCTTTGTAGGCATTCTCTGATAAGCTCATGGATCTAAATCAAATATCCTTTCCAATGCTATCATCCCTTTTGGGATGTTATTGCTCTTTAAATCCATTATCCCTTATAGATTATCACTTTCTGTATTGTTACTTTCTAGATTCCAGTCTCCTTGATCCCTGTCAATGTCATCAATTATCTGTCCTTGAAATACATCAGAACTCTCCAAAAAGGCCAAAATATGTTGATCATCATTAAACACCTGGAAGTGTCTAACATTATTAGGAATTGCAGGGACTGAAATCAACTCCACAGAAAACCTCTTTAGATTTGAATCTTGCATCGGCTCTAATGTACTTGTTGTAACGGCAAGAGCATCTGCTATTTGATTTGCTTCCCTTGGAATAAGAGTAATCCCAAAGGCATCAAAATATTTTATTAAATTCCAGACCCTATTCCTATAAGCAGCCAATCTTTTATTATGGCAAGTGTATTAGCTACGTACTTGCTTCACAATTACCTCAGAGTCTCCCATCACTGTAAGAACAGTTGCCTTCTTCTTATGAGTAAACATAAGTCCTCTTGCAAGTGCCTCATATTCAGCCACATTGTTAGTGCAACCAAACTGCAATCTATAAGAAGCAAAATAAGTTTTCCCTTTCTGGTTAGTTATTTCAATTCCTGCTCCACTTCCTGCTTTAAATTTAGAACCATCAAATTTAAGAGTCCATAACTGGTGTTTTTCCAGGAGCTCTTTCTTTTTAGAAACTATGTGATTTTGTCACTCATGACATGTGGTAGCTTAGACTTTTGTTGTTTATCAGAATTCATGTTGAGAAGAAGCTCAGTTAACGATTTTCCTAGTTCCTTTATTTGTTCAACAACTACCTCCTGAGTGATTTCTTGGGTTGAGTTAGGATTTAACTCATCTTCTATTAACTCTCTTGGCATTGGCAAAGCATCTGGAATAGGGGTATTAAAATGAAACTAAGATACTTCCACTTCCTCTTTTTGATTTGAAAACCCTAAGACCTGAGTCTGTTCTACTGGTAAAGAAACCTCTTCTTGAGAAAGACTGATCCATGTAAGAATAGTTGCATCCTTAGCTTGGAAGGAGAACTCATTGATGGGAGTCTCAATTACCTCTTGAGATTCTTGCTTGGGTAGATCTACATGCCTTAGAATATCTATGCATGACTGACATGTTAACTCTGAATGGTTATGATAGTGTATTCTACACCAATTAGGAAGCAATAAATTACTCAAATCAGTTTCTATTCCTAAAACCAACCTATCTTGTTGCAATTTCCTTATTAGAACTTGCTGGTTTATGTGAATCATCGAATCAGTGTGGTCTAAGGATAGTGTATCCTCAAAACTAACTACAAAGAAGGTAAGGACTTCCTCTTGCTTGTAAACACCCATCTCAATCTCAAAGAATGCTACTTCATTTGGAGTATCATACTCTGTAATCATGTGTTTGAGCTTAGGTTCACTTTCAATTCTTATCTAAGTGGCAACCCCTTTCCATGGTAACCACATGTGCGAGAAGTCCAAGGACAAATATCCACCTATGTTTTTCATTAGCTCTTGACTTAAACGCATCCCATATGTTTCTGGGATGTCAGTAACTTGAATATATATATAGGTCTGGATCCTTGGGTTTG
Organism: Sequoiadendron giganteum; assembly: GCA_007115665.2. Classification (NCBI taxonomy): domain Eukaryota; kingdom Viridiplantae; phylum Streptophyta; class Pinopsida; order Cupressales; family Cupressaceae; genus Sequoiadendron; species Sequoiadendron giganteum. The sequence continues at coordinate 173,318,211 of CM021103.1, read as the reverse complement.
ATCCAACCAGCACATGCATGTTCTTCAACTCACCTACAACATTAACTTTCTTTTTTATCCAATTGAATCACCTTTTTATTGCTTGGAATAAGACTCAATCCTAACTTTTTACAAATAAAAAAAGGCATGACATTCCCTGATGCTCTAGAATCTAAAAAGCAATTGTGTAGATTCTTTCGAAAGATCCTCAAACTTAACAAGAAAGGTGGGGTATTGGTCTTACCTTTATACATAACAACATTCATCTCCTTTGTAGGAGCCACTTTACCTTTCCCTTTCAAGCGATCTGTTTCTTCCAAAGCTTTTAATACCACCTCCCTTTGAGCTGGGCACCACTTCATGATATCAAAGAAAGATAGTGATGTCTTTTTCCTTTGCAATTCTGCAACAAAATCAAACTCTGAATCATTCCTAAATTGATATTTAGGAAAAGAAGGCTGATTACCTCTATTCTGAGTATCAAAAGGTCCCTTTGGTGGGGGTGGATTGTTATCTGCATTCTGATTTGGTGGAACCATGTTGTTAGGGGGTGCAGATGTAGTGAATGACCCTTTATTCTGATTCCTCAAGAAGTGACCACCCTTAGATTGGAAGGATTGAGCATCATAGACATCTTCTTCCAACTCATTATCCCTTTGCATAGGGAATTGATACTTTTCTTCAATGGTTTCATAAGTCATGGTAGTGTTGGCTAGCCCATTGGCTTGATTAGAATTTCCTGCTTGAGGATGGGCATCAGCCTGTGCAATTTTCACCATCTTCTCCATTTCTGGGCAATTGACCTCAGAATGGGCTGCTATATCATGCAACTTACACCAATTTGTCATAAAATTCAAATCAGCAACATTAGCAGTATTTGATCTCTCTTCACCTGCTTGATAATTATGGGGAACTCCTCCATTGTTAGGTCCAGTGTTCCACTGCCTATTGTTGTTGTTGTTGTTATTGAATTTCTGATTGTATTATCTGTTTTGATTTTGATCATTCTGGTTTGAGGAATTTTGATTCTGGAAGTTCCTATTGGTGTTCTGATTTGCATAATTGCCTTGATAGTTGTAACCTCCCTGATTGTTGTAATTCTGGTTTTGATTATTGGGAGGGTTTTGTCTGAGCTGTGCCATGTCATTTGACATCTGAGAGAGAGTCTATTTGAGAGTCTCTACTTCACTTGTAAGTTGAACAGTTTGATCATTCTGCACATTTTAGACTATGTTTGGGGAATGGACATGGGTTGGTCCTCCCCCTTATTGCGATTGATTTTGAGGTTGATGCTTGGTATCATGCATGTTATTGCCAAAAAAAGGCATAGTTGGTGGAGCTTGCAACTTAGATATAGGTCCATAATGGGAATAAGACATCCCTGGGACAGTGTTGTATAATGGTGGATTAGGCATATGATAATTCATTGGAGGAAAAGGTACTCCCAACCCTCCAGGTTGCAGATTTGTCTTCTGTTGCAATTTGATAGCCAATGATAAATATTAGATAGTAAGTCAATCTCATCAGGTTGATAAGTTCTTTGTAAGAATAGACCAATCAAAGGATCAACAACTCTCAGATATGCCTCTATGGCCATGGCTTCCGGCATTAGGTAAGGCTCTTGTAGCCTACGATACATTCTATGGAATCTAGTGTTGAACAAGGGCAACAGTTCATGATGCTCCTTTCTAATAGTGGAAAATTGGTGATATAGTATGGCAGGGTCTACATATAGCCTAAACTGAATAATAAAAGCATTCTCTAAATCTATCCAACCCGAAATGGATCCTTGGGGCAGATTTAGATACCAATTATAGGCCATATCTCCTAAACAGTAAGGAAATAGTCTACATACCACATCTTGATGAGCAACTTGAGCTCATGTGCAGGTATCTTTGAATGCTTGTATATGTTCCTCTGCACTTCTTGATTCTCCATGCATGTATTTTGGATAGAACTTCTTTGGGTTCTTTGGTAAATCATGGAATCCACCTGGAATAGTCCCTAACGAGGAGGGATTACCCACAAAATAAGCCATTGGTGGGATTGGTTGGGCAGGTGGTGGTGACAAAGGATGAATTGGTGGTGACAAAGGCCTACTTGGTGGTGGTGTGGATGGAATTGGTGGAAATCCTGGTGGAGTAAGCGGTGGTGGTAATGTAGGTATTTCTACCCTACGAGCATGAGGTCTTGATCTAACTGGGGTTTGAAGTTCTTTGAATAGTTCATGATTAGTAGAGGATCTAAGAACCCTCTCATATCCCTCTGGCAAAAAATATCTTCTGTGAGCCAGCTTGTCTTTTCAGCCCTCCTTCTAGCACCAATTTCTGTTAATGGTTAAAATGACACAAACAACATTAAAACATAATATTTCTACTATATTTCTCCTAAAAGAGAAAGACAACATGTAGTAGCCTAACTCCCAAGGTCCTAGTAGTTGGTTCTCAACTATCTGATGTCACTCAATTGGTTCATGCAACTATAATATTCAAGGGGCCTATGCTGGTAACAAAGGATTCAAGCTATGACTCTTTTTATCAAAATAGTTCCTGTAACTCAATGGGTTTTAAATAAAAGAAAAAGATAGAACAAAGGGGTAAACCAGTAAGTATGAATTAAATTTATCTAATATCCAAACATATACTTTTAACAATGATTGTTTTCTTAACCGATCACAAAAACCATAGCATAACACAACCCACAGTATGACTATACCATCATATACATCTTTGGTGCTTAATTCAATTCCACTATTCACATATCAAAAGTATTTCCAAGATTTCAAAACAACACACACTTATTCATCATCAAAACTATAGATCAATAGACTTCAATTACTTTAATTCAATGACAATTTAACAAGATAATCTTTAAACCTGGTTTCTTCTAATGACTTTCATCACATAAGAAACTATCATGCTTTAGCACAATCACTGGCATTCAGGTGGATTATAACTCATTAACCTTATCCAAAAACACAATTCAATGTAAACTCCATATTTCGTAAACTTGCAATTCTATTAACTGTCAAAAGATCTAGTACAATGTATCTATGCAAAACTCTCTAAAATTCTATCTCCTAGCACTAGGTAAGCCAATCCAATTCTCAATTAGCCGACCCTTACAATGTGATACCCATCTGGTATTTATAGATATACAAAAGAAGTTCAAACTTCACTTCTTTCTTAGGCTTTTCCACCTTTTTAGGAACAATCAACTTTCTTGGAAACTCAGATCAACTTTGATCTTGAGTTCTTACATTATGCATTCAGTTTGATCTAACAATAGAAGAAAGAAATCGAAGAAAAGAAGTCATGTGCCCTTAAGGCTATCAGTGCTGCTTGCATGCAACATGCAAGGAAGAAGAACATCATGCATCCAAGATTTTTATGCATGTGAAGCTGGATCCACTATGAACTCATCATAAATAGTGAAGACTTATTGTAGCATATCCATATCTGGCCCATCAATCCAGTCATCTTCAAATTTGATGCGATCCAACTCAACTGCAGCAAACTCTTTCATACTTTTTACCTTGATCAACTCTCTCCCTGGAACTTGTATTTCTTCTTTGACTTCTACAACCTGATCTATCACCAAGTCTCCTCCATCATTTTTCTCCTGCAAGCAAACCTCTAATTAGACCTTTAGATAAATCATCATAACACATGCTTTTAAAACATACCTATCACACATACATCGGAGTCGGAACTAAACAAAAGCTCAAAAGAATATCTTTTACAAAACTGGCAAAATCGGAGCAAAACCGATATAGGAACTTCACCTAATAACAAACGATCTCAGAGTCGGAGTTGGGAAGGTTATCAGAACCGGGATTGAAATGAAAAAGCGATTTGGTTTTTCTTCGACTTCTCAGTTTTTCATATTCTATTTCCATTCCGCCTCCGCCTCTGATTTGGTTATCGTTACTTCAACAAAAGACTTCCCACTATATGCGGAGCCAGACACAGGATGAAAATGGAATTGATAACCTTCACGAACAAAATTCTTAAATTCAAGATCAGTTATGATCCCTCCTCCACCAGTTATCATATACTTTAAGGAAACCTTTTACAACTCAGAATCGGAAACAGGATAAAAATGGAATCGATAACCTTTGTAAAATAAAACTCTTATGTCGATAATCCATTCCAATCCCACATCCGCCTATGCTAATCATGACATCTTCAAATTTATTCATTTTCAACATAACTTCATGATTAAAACATAGGTCACTATAAAATGGCAAAGGAGCTTTAAAAATACCATACTCATATGACCGTGGGGAATCAATGGCACTTTAGGATATCATTTTTTTTAATCATTTAAAGTAATCGCAGAGACCAATGAAACCCTAATCTAACAAACCTAACAAAAACTAGGGCACAGGTTTAAAACCCTACCATTCTACCAAACGACGAAACCCTAATTTAAACAATAAATCTAATCCACCCTAACTCACTGTAAAAATCTCTAATCTACCTCACTGTAGATTCTTAATCTAAAAAATACCATTAAAAACCTTTAATCTAATCTAATCTACTGTAAATCAAAAATGACACAACGCAATCACGATTAAGACATGAAAGCGACAATACCCAAAAATAGAAAGAAATGACACGATAAAACAAGATAGCAAGGATTAAAGCAAAAAAAACAAGCCAAAACAAGAACCTGCTCATTCAATCACATCGATGATCATAAAATTGCTTTAAAACACAATGATTGAACACGGGAGCAAAGCAAAAACACAACGATCCCAACTGCAAATAATCAAACGAACAAAAAAGATAAAAGGCCTACCTCAAATGCAAACAAAGCCATGCTAACTTTTTGAATCGATTCGCACACAATATCCCTTCTCTATCTCAATCAATTTGTTCAAACGAACTCTGCTATTGCTCTTCACGCTCTCAGACTTGTAATAATAACAATAATGATCGGCTTTAACCCTTAATAAAGGAAAATATGTGAATTTATACCTAGACCGGCAACCACCGTTAATGCATTAAAATGTAGTAAAGGTAGAGTCGAAACTGTAAGAGAACGAACACTGGTCTGCAGTGCAACTGCAGTCAAAAAGTCAAGGACAAAAATTGGTGGGGGCGGAACTAAAATGGAAATAGGATCTTAAACTTATAAAATTTCCAAACCTTATTCCCATTCCGGCTCCGCGTCCGACAACTAAAAATAAACAAAAATCAAAAACAAAAAAGTTAAGTAAAAGACCAACCTAATAAAACAAAACACAAAAACTGAGACAAAACAAACATTAAAAAGTAGCAGATAGAACCAAAAATAAGCCTCAAAAGAACTTTCAGAACCCAATTCATCTCGTATTCTGATTCCGATAGAGAATCCAAAGAAATACAAAGTATTGGCAAAACTAGACTCCAAGCTTTGTTTCAAAAACAACTAAGTACAAAAAACACAAAGGGGGATGCATTTTGACCAAGGCAAAAGATGGGGTGGTTATGCAAGGCATAACATTTTTGAAGGATGTCCTGTTGCCCCTGCTTTGTATGTTCTAGTTGCTGAGGGCTTTGGATATCTCCTGGCCAATGCTATCTCCCAACAACGTGTTAAAGGAATCTCTCTCCCAGACTCTCAAGAGCAGCTTGTCAATGGGCACTTCGCAAATGATTCCTTTCTTACTCTCTTAGAGGATGATGGCTCTATCACTGCTGCCCTAGAATGCTTTGATACTTTTTGTCTTACGTCTGGCTCCGCTATTCAATGGCACAAGACCTTGTGCTACAGACAATCGATGCTCCTCACTCCTGCATGGCTTCAAACTTATAACTGGAAATGGATTGTTCAGGGTGAAATATTTTGATTTATGGGCATCCCTTTCGCCTTTCAGGCTTCCCCTCAGGAGCTCTAGCAAGCCATGCTCTCTGGGGTTGAGCAGAAGCTGGCCTATTGGGTTACTAAGCCTCTTTGTCTGGCTTGAAAATTCCAGGTGTGCTCTAAACTCTTGGCTGCCACCCACGTCTACTATTCTTTTTGTTGGGCTCCTTCTAAAGCGGCCTACAGCAAGCTTGAGAAATTGCTCCACGATTTTGTATGGGCCTCTTTTGAGACCCATAAGGGCTTTCATCAGTTCGCTTGGGAATTTTGTTGTCTCCCCAAGGACTCAGATACGCTTGGCTTGCTCTCCACTCAACGACAAGGGACTGCTCTCTATGTCAAGTGGATTATCCGTGCACTTACCGGGGATGAAGCTTGGAAGATTCTCCTTAGACATTGTATTCAATCTGGTTTTCCTGCTCACAGACCCACCTGGAAAGGAATCGGTCTCCAAACCCTCCCTGTTATAAGGGAGCCAGTTCAAATTATGGGCTCCTTTGTGGCCAAAAGTATTTGTCATTATTAGGAAACCGTTAAGCCTTGGCTCTGTTGGGCCGGGGCTAGATTTCGTGATGGGCTCTCCATCAACCAGCATAGCTTTTGGTGGTCTCCCCTTTTGGCTCAGAATGGCCAACCCTTGGCTAAGTCGCCTTGGCTCAAAGCTCTCAGATTTCATAAGAAGGGCATTCATATAATGCATCAGCTCTTCCACCATCCTACCATGCATATTTTATAGTGGGATGCTTTTAAAGCCCAGTAAAGTCTTCAAAACCAGGATCATCTTACTTTTGATGGGCTGGTGAGCGCCATTCCAACGGAAATTCTTCACAAAATTGGCATTCATGGGCACAAAGCATGGTGGAAAGACTGGAAATGGTTTCCAAATACACCTCTCCAGAGCTACAAGCTGCGACTTGGTTACAGGTGGCTTTCACCCCATTTTCCAATGATCAGCTCTTTGAACCAGAGGTGGCTTCTTAACTCCTTGGCCTATACTTGGCATAGGAGGTTTGATGCCACTTGGTCTACAATTGTTAATCTGAATTTGGCCCACTTTGCTTGGTGTATTCTTTTCCAAGGCTTGCCCATGGGTTCTCGACTTGTTCATTTAGGGCTTTCTGACCCTTGCTACCCTTTTTGTGGGCAGCCTAAAATCTTCAAGCACCTTTTTCAGTTTTGTCCCAGATCTCAACAGCTTTGGACTTGGATTCATGACTTATTTCAGCCTTTTAGGCCAGAACCCTTTTCATGGCATATGGTTCTGTTGGGGGACCTGCCTGGAACCCTAACTAAGTCCATCTAGCTTTGGCACATTTTTAGGGTGGAAATCCTCTTCAATATCTAGAAAGATAGAAATGCTTGTGTATTTGCTCATTCTCATTTAGATGTTAATGTGTCTCTTTATGCTAAAGTAGTTATATGTTCTAATGTTCTCTTACAAATTCAAGTGCAAGCCAACAAGGTTGCACTAGAAGTGGTTCACTTGTAGGTTCTCCTAGACCACTGGGGCAATGCCCCTTGTACTATGGCTTGGATCCCTGATTTGCCCTCCTCCTCCCGCGGTCGGTCGCCTTCTTGGGGCCGAAAGCTAAGTGATTCTGCGCGATCTCGCTCCCAGCCTCCTGCTCAGTGAGATTCTCGACCTCCTAGGTGGGCTCGTTCTCCTTCGCCGTGTCTTGGTTAGGGTTGGTACTCTAGTGGTGCTTCAAGGAGTGGTGATGGTAGTTCTAGGTGGCCCTCCATTGGCAAAAAAATTTTGCGGCTAGCTCTCGCAATCTTGCCTCGGTGTGAGGAAAAAGATACAGAAAAAGATGAAGATAAAGTTGATGATGGTTGGGGTGCTCCTCCTGACATCACTTCAAACCCCACTAATGTATGGGGGAAACATCTGGATGATAGGGACCCCCCAGGATCTATTGGCACTGCCTTGGCTACTTAATTTTCTTTCTGTTATTGGACCTCTAGGCTAGGCCAATGTGATATTTTGGATTTTCTAGGCTGGGCCCATTTGTTATTTTGGATTTTCTGTGCTGGTCCCATGTGACATTTAGGGTGTGCCTTTTTACCACCCACCACTTTTTTGTGAATTTTTAATTTTATCTTTTTTAATATAGATATCTGGAAAATTCATCAAAAAAAAAAAAAGATCAAGGAGGAGGATTAAGCCCCCAAGATGAAAATCCCATGGCAAACCAACATAAACACAAAGGAACACATGCTTGGAGAAAAAACACAAGGTGTATGGTCATGCAATGTAAAAATTAATGTGAAAAGAAACAAAAGAAAAGATGGACTGTCCATGGTTGTGCTATTGTCCTTTAAAAAACATTCACAAGTGAAACCTCGTTGTCCATTATGCAAACAAAATATGCTCATGAGGGCTAGTGAAACCTAGTGTCCACTAGGTGAGCCCCAAAAGGGTGGATGATGGGAATTTCATGCAAGGTCTATAGGATATCATACGTCAACCATAATAAAAGTTATATTCCCTAATAAATTTGATAAGGTTCCACACGAAGAAGGTTCCGCAAGGCTAGCAAATTGCATTATACTAGACACTCATGAAAAACAAAAAGTTTCTACTAGCAAGAAAGTTGTGTTATGCTTGGTGGCCATGGAAAAGTTTTAAATACAATAGGATAGGATAGTCATAGGCTTTTTTCTTATTTAATGAAATGTCTCACCTTAGGGAGAATCATGTTTAATGTCACCAAGAGAGGACTAGTTGAGGATAAAAGATTCACAACTGAGGGAATGCATTTTGTAGCATTAAAACTAAGAGGAATGTCATATGCCAAGAGAGGTCACTCTCTTGAAGGACATAAAACCAAATGTCACCACCAAGAAGACACATCATGTGAAGTAAGAAGACCACACTTTGAAGGAAATAATGAGTGGGGACACATATGCCCACATTTTAAAGAAATTTCCAAACACCATGCTGTGAGAAATTACTTTAAAGTAGAACACAATAAATTCCAATACATGAGAGATTTACTTGAGAAGCCCTATGTAAAACATATGTTTCCAAGTAGAGCTACATCATGAAAGGAGTTTTCCCCCATATGCAAACCTAAGATAGCACATAAGGGATCAATGGATTTGGGGTCGGCATTGTCTTTGCTACAGTTATATAATCAAGCTCAAAATCATCATCATTCCCCAAATGACTACTAGAGCAATGATCATAAAGTAAGAATGACACATAAAGAGAAAAAAAAAGAGAAATTATTTTTGGGTCAACATGGAAGATATCTAAATGACCCAATGCCTTTCATCATCCCAGAAAGGAAAACACAAGAAAAGAGAAAAGGTAAACGTTTATGACAGATAGAAGGATGATGATAGAAATAGAAGAATGTCATGACATATTTGCTTCCTTTGTATCCTTGCACCAATAGAGTGACAAGGGTCATCCAAAATAGGATCACAAACATATAAATATATGCCAAATAGCATTGTATGGGGGATCACATTACACACATGCAATCACAAAGAACATGAGAAGAAAACTAATAAAAGACTAATATGGCACATGCAAGTCAACCTATAGAAGGCCATTCACATCCTAATCTTGTTCATCATATGCAAAAAGAAAATAACAAGCCAAAGCAAAAGTGAAAAGTATCATACTAGAAGCATCACCAAGTTCAACATGTGGTGAGTCACTCTTGTTAGGATGATCATCACGGTTGTTATCATCTAGGCTCATTGAAGAGGAAAACAATAAATTTAGCTCATTATGCACTTCCTCGTCAATTTTAGCAAACTCATCATCATCATCCAAGTTAATCATAAAAAGATGCCTAATGATTATTTCCATTGAAGTCTCATTTTATTGTTGTTGTGAAGGTGGAGAATAATCATGCATAGCTTGAGCTAGTGTTTGATATTGATTTTTTATTTTATTATTTTCTTCTAACTTACGAGCAATAGCATGATGTCTATGCCTACACTCTTTAGCATTTGTATTTCTTCTTGCATGATTTTCAAGTCGTGATTGTGTAAGAGCAGGTTTATCAGCCTTTGGTTTCTTTCTTCCCACAAGGGAGGAATGAAAGGAACCATGGAAGGTTGTTTCACCACTCTCTTTAACTTTATAAACTTATTTGATATTAGGAGGAACAATAGGACCTATATGGTTATCTCTTGGTCTTTTATAGGAAATAGATTTTTCTTGGTTACTTTTTGGTTCAATCATGATAGGGGGCTCAATCATGGGTTGAGATATATTGCTAAGATATTGGATTTTATTACTAAAAGCCTTACATTCATTGGTAGAATGATAATGAACTTGATGATAAGCACAAAATGAGATTTTTTTATAAAATTTATTTTGTGTTCTTAGAGGAAGACTAATTAAGTGGGATTTGAGAAGCCTTGAAAAGATAGTATCTTGACCAATAGTAGGGGAAATTTATTTCTTAGCACAAGATTTCATACACATAGTAGATGATAAGGCACTAGATGAAGATGAAGATAAATTTTGCAAACCTAGACCTTGCTAGGAAAAGTATGTTATAGAATTCAATTGATTTCTATCATTTTGTTCCATTTTTTTATTATATCCATGTTTAGAAAGTCTTTTGTATCCAAGAAAATAGCATGATTTCAACTCAAATGAAGAGATTTTATGCTTCTAGGAAGGAGTGGCTTCTTCACAAGCATACAAATCCTTTTTAAATTTTGTAAAGTTATGTATCTTCCTCTCATGAGGGATGGGAGTTGGAGATGCCCCATGATGGCACTCTAAAATTTTGCAAATTTGAAGTGCCCATATTGAAAATTTTGCCTCTACAATTTCAAAAGCGCACCTGAAAAATTTGCCTAAATGACCTACTTTGGAAGGTCATATTTTTGAGCCAGTTGTTTCTCATGCAAAACCCCTTGGGGGGCCCAGTAATGTGACATATGTGAACATGTATGTCAATATTCAGCTTCCCATGATAATTTTTTTGAAGGTTTTGAAAAGCGAAGCTGGAGGTTTTTAACACTTTTCTGTTGTTCGCAAACTTTCAATTTTGCAAAGTGGTCTCATGTTCACATTAATATTTCACAAATGGTTGACTGTCAAGACAAAAGGATTGTTGCTCTCCATTCTCCCTACATAAATGTAATCCCCTGTCAAGCTACAGAGCCTCATGACAAGATTTGATATTTTTACCAAGCCAAAAGCAAATGCAATTTGTTTAGTTTTGCACCTACATTTTTCAGGGAGGTCAACTTTGACCTTTAGTATCTCGTGATAGACGATGATTCAAGAAAATCCTTCTTGCACACGTACTCAATGTACCTAAATGAGCTTGTATTTCTAGTGGCATCTCACCAAGAGTTCATTTGATGTTTTTCCGAAATGGCAATTTGGTGACCCCGAATTGGTTCTAAACAGGTGCAGTTGTAGAAAAGTTTGAGTAAGCAACTTTGTTGATTAATATATTTCACTCCCAGATCTCTTTCTCTGAACCGTCTTTTTCACTCCATTCATGGATCAAAAGTCTACATGGGTGTAAGTTTTCATGGCTCCAGGAGGTCATTTGATTGATTTCCTAGGGCGATTCCAAAGGCAACTTGACCAGTTTTGACCACTGTGCACATGTGCCTGAAAGCATATTTTAGCAATCGACCAGTTCATTTTTTCACCTCCTATGCACTTAGAAACAGCCCCGGTGTCAAATGAGGATAAAATTTATTTGAAAACGAATTTTTTTTAGTCGAGCCCTCATGGGGACCCGACTTGTGTCACACAAGTATTGTTGGCATCACTCACTTGAAGGATCAAGATCAATTGAAATGGGGCATTCATGGATTTTAGACCATAATGATGTTATTGTGATAGCTTCATAATAGGTGGAAATTGAAATAATAGTATGGAACTCTTCCATCAACTCACCTGGGCATGGGCTCTAAATGAGATCCAATTAAGCTTTGGCTTAGCTGAAAATGCACGAAAGAGCTCACCAAGTGCTTTATATATGTTTGGAAATATAGAATGGAAATTCATGTCACAAGTTAAAGTAAAGTGAAAATGGTCTCTCTCCATTGCATGTGAGGAGATAAAAAGCATTATGGTTAGATTTAGTATACCCGAAGATGATATAAAAAATAAAATACTTCAGGAACTCAACAAAGGAACCATGACAATTACCAAGAATGACAACCATGTCTTACAAAATAGCTATGTCATATAAGACAAATCCAAGGGTGAAGTTTCTAAGGGTAGATCAAGAACACAACACAGATGTATCTAGGTGTTGATTTGGATTCAATGCAAAGTAAAACTCAACTAAGCCCATCCTTTGGTATTTCTCAATTCATGAAGTAGAAACCATGGGATAATGTTACAACACTATTTAATCTTGTTAAGTTTTTTGAATAGCAACATGATATTGAAAAAGAAAACCTTTTATCATGCTAGTATGGTTAAAATTACCTGATTATGTGGATGCATAGTTAGTCTTGCAACAACAGGCTAGGCTCAAAATGAATTAGAATGAGCATTGAATATGAAATAAGGAAAATGTCAGTAGCTCTTCAAGAATTGAGTTTACCTATTGCAAATGTGTGGTTGGTATGGATATACTATAGAGAGTTGGATTGATGTGAAAGAAATGATTCAATGTTGAATGAAGGTGCACAAGCCATAGTGCATGAAGGGATGGCTGGAGGAAGATAGTGTTCCAAGAGTGATAAATATAGTAATACTTTAAGCTCCCTACTCAGAAATAAAGTTCAAAGATTGGAGCCTTGTTAAACTGCTATGTTGAATAGACAGTGTAAGGGAATTTGCACATAGAATGTGTGGGACAAAATCAAATGGGAACTCCCTTTGGTAGGCTTCTAGGAGCTGAATCTAAATGGATCCATGCATTTCACATAGAGGTGAAAATGTATCACAATTGCTCAAAAATAAATAAAAATTATGGAATGGAGAGCCCACGCTTGGAATAGAATTGCATCAAACTATATGAGGAATCCACAGAACCCTCTATCTCCAAATTGTAAAAAGAGCAGATGCTGGAGGCATGGTTTTGATATTGGTGAAAGGTTTGGAGGATTGAGCTGCCTTCAATGATCGATCTATAAGGCTATTTCTAGGTGCTACTTCGTACGGTAATAAGTGAGGGAATGCCTTTGTCAAGGCCGAATGGAGAAATTCCATGAATAGTGGGCAACATTTTGATATGGCTAGAAGGATATATTGTATAGGTAGCGCATTGAGAAAATTTGGGAGTGATGGAGCGGGGTATGGAAACCCATGGAAGCATAAAGGATGAAGGTTTTTTGTTAAGGTTACATGGTATTGAAATGGCAGATCACTTTCATACAACCTAATGTTGTTCAAGTTTCCTAAGTAATGGATGTCTATCCATGTATTACATTTGTGGCTTAGGTTTGGAGGGAGATCCAGTTAAGTTTTGAATATCTTGGGAGTACATTCAAACTGGATAGAATTCATCAAATCCCTTATGTATGTTGGGTGGCATGCGACTAAAAGGAGATGATTGGAACAGGGACTTTGAAATGTTTTCTTTGTTGTGGCGTCACTGCCATGTCTACTGAAAGGAGATTTTATGGAGGAAATCCCCTCATGCGATGAACATTTGCAGTGACAATGTATCAAAAATGTTTGAGGGAATTATAGTTTCCAATAGTAATGTGTAGCTTGCATACATTATGAAGTAGATTAGTGGCAAGATTGATGCAATATGTATCATAAGATGGCACGCGCTTGCAGAAAAATACATCAAAGCTTTTTGAAAAAACCAAGGGTTGTAGAAGCATGAAAGGATTAGGGAAAATAGGGGATGAAAGAGAAGATCAATGACTGAGGGAAGCCCAAGCCACGTGGCATCATCGCGCGGGCAGTGTGAGATTGAAAATGAGGTCGGTGAAAGACCCACGTGGTGTGTGCAGTAATGAATGGTGGGCCCAACAATTTGAAAAGCACAAGAAAATGAAGCACGAGAGAATGAAATATTTGCCCGATAGTGTAAGCAATTAAGTGTGCATTTTTTAAAATGGGGCAATCAATTTGAAATATTTAAAATGCTCTAAGTGTTAAAATAAAAGAATTTTAAATGTAGGGTGGAGTATAAAGCACTGGCAAAAGGGTAAAATCTCGACATTAAAGATTTAAAATTCTCACCAAAGTGAATATTAAGGGGACTGGCAAATAATATATTTTGAGGCCCCATCATTTTTAAGGGCAAATATCTCAACTAAGGAGAATGGTGAATTGCATGAGTAAAGTAAAGTGAATTTAATATTCACTATATAAGAAAAGTCTTATTTGTTGGGTAGAAACCATTTTATGGCAATGCAATACACGAGCATAATGAAAATTTTATAGGAAAGTAAAATTGTTTTAAATGAGTGAAAGTAAATTGGAGAAAAATGGGAAATAATTATTCCAATTAAAGTGAAGTTGGGTTTTCATTGATAAAATATGTGGTGGAGATAAATGAAAGTGAAATGAAATGTTGAATACAAGTTTTTATTTTCACTTTAAAGTGAAAGGATTTCATGGGAAAGCCATTATTCTCTCAAACTACAAGAATTTTATTTTACTAGGGGATGAAATTGAAAGTGCAGCTGCAACAAAGAGCAAAAATATGATTTTTCATGACAAAGGCAAAGTTTATTGCTGCAAATGATGAGAGAAGAGAGAGGTTGTTTCAGATATTTTCAGCTTCCTGTTGATGTTCAATGGAGAATCAAGGTTCCAGTTGTTAACTGTGGATGAATTTTAGGGCTGCTCTTGTTTTCTTCTATTTCTCTTTATTATGTTTATCTTCTCATTGGAAAGGGGTTCTAAATTTTTGTATGGGGCTGGGTAGAATAGTGTTGATTCTGAGTTATAAATTGAGTCCGCAAGTTGTAATTGCTGATTTCATGAATAAATATTAGCCAGTTTGTGCAAGTAAATCATGAATGTCATCAAATTGTCTCCAAATTTGTAAATATTTGATCATCTGAATTCAATAATACAAAATATGTTTTAGTTTATCATCTTAGTTTTCCTGGGAGTGTTTTATTTGTTCATTGCTCTATTTCAAAGAAATGGTTAAATTACCTTTGAGAAGATAATTGTGATTTCAGGTGTGTAGGTTGAATTTATAAGAAGAGTTTGATTAATAACAAGAGTGGATCTTTTGGTGTATGCATTAGCAGTTTGAATCCAATGGTTGAAGTTTTTCAGTTGATGAATTTCCCTTTATAATTTTATATTTGACTCCATGGCCCTCAATTAGGCACTAATTTGTCATTTATCTTAGTGCATTTCAGAAATAATTATTAAACTCAAAATCATTAAATCTTTCAACTATGATGTATGTTCTTAAAGTATCATTTAATTCCTAGCATTAGGTGATTATTTTCTCAAAGGTCTGCCAAGTCTTCAATGAATAATGTCTATTTTCATATAGTAGGAACAAATCTATGTTGAAGTGTTCTTGAGGAATGAAAATTCAAATGAACACAAGAAGGAGCACCCTCCTTGGTCCCATAGAGCCTAAAGAGTAGGGGTAAGGGCCTAAAAGCTTTTACCTGCTAGTTGGCCACTGACTTTGATGATTCTTGAACATAGAGATTGGCTACCTCTTAGAGAATAGGAGGGTTCAACTGGAAATAACACCAACACCCCATCAACACCATGGGGTGATGTTGTTGATGTAGAACCAAGTTGATAAAAAGAAACATGACTTTCTAGGTGTAGACTATGAGATTTTGTACTCTCCCATAAAGGAGGGTGTAAAATATAATGAACCCCAATCATCCCTAAAACATGTTTTTGAAGATGATTCATTTGTTTATGACTCTTTGGAATATGAGGGTGAGATTTTGCACTCTTCTTTGAATAGGTTCTACCTTAGAAGTTGTAATTAAATTATCGAGTGAGTTTGAAGTTTCATGATCATGTTGAACTTGTGAATTATAACTTTTTTCATTTGCTTAAACCATGTATATCTTTTTGTTATATTCAAAGTTCATCTCATAGTGAAGAGTAGACATAGCTCCTTTCATGGCATCAATCGATGGTCTCCCTAGGAGAAGGTTATATGAAAGAGGGCCTGACATGATATGGACAAGGGTGGACAAAACTATAGGTCTAATCTCAATGGTTAATGTGATCATTCCTAATGATTTCCTATTAACATTGTCAAAGCCATGAATATTAACATCATTGAGTTGAATAAGCTTCTTGTCCACAAAAATTTTGTCTAGGAGATCAATGCTACAAACATTAAGAGTTGCTCCATTATCTATGAAGGTACACCTAACTATAGTTTCATTAATGATCACCTTTATCATCAAGGCTTCATGTTTATTTTTAATCTCAAGCAAGGGTAATTCATGTTGATGGAATGTGATATCCAAATTTTGTCACTTGCATACAATCAAATGAGGTTGGTACATCATTCAATTTAATAGAAGATTGGATATCATTCTTCTACAAAACTTCTTGGAGAATCCTATTGTATGTAGGTCATGTTTGAATCAAATCCCAAAGGGAGATGTCTATTGGAGTACGATGAAATTTCTCAAGAAGATCATGCTCTTTACCACTACACTAAGGAATCTTATATGTGTGAGCAGTTGTTTGATAAATTTTATGCTATGACACATTATTACTATAATGTTTCCTTACAAATTTTATTATATCACCTAGAGATAATGGATGTCTAATAATGGGAGGTGACTTAGTAGGCTCACTAATTAAAGGAGATCCAATTTGTGTGTTCATAACCTAACCTGAGTTACCTAGATGACCTTCTAGTGAGGGTGGGTCTAATGTGAACTTAACATCTTCTACAACTGATTCAACCCCCCTCTCAATTGTCTTGTGCATTCAAAAAAGGTAGGATGATGCACAATAGGATCCACAAGAGAATAGATGACTTGAGGGGAAGATTTACCAAACATAGTTGTCTTTCCTTGGTTGCTAGAATCGACATTTGTGGGAAGATATAAGGTTGGGGAATCTTGCATGATACAAGAGGTTTACCCAATGGAGCATTTTTATCATTAGCCATTATAGGGGTAGGCATTGGGATAGACAAATTCTTTTATCATTGAAAAACCAAAGGAAAATCAACCACCTAAGAAGAACTATTGAATAAATAGATATTATACAACCTACTCCAATTTTTAAATATTATTTAAATATTAAATCTCTATGAGGTTGTAGAGGTCCTAGAGTTTTTTGCTTAAAATAATTAAGGGATAAGCTTCCATGACAAACAAGTGGTTTGTATCTAGGATGTTGGATAGTATGCATTATACTATCATGAAGAAACTTTAAACACTTTTGTACCACTAAAATGACTACATTCATTAAAGTTATCCATGGAATGCCTAGATTCATTTTGAATAAGTTAGATCTAGGAATAACAACAAATGTAAATTTTCTATTCAATTGGGTCCCAACTAGACCAACAAAGTAATCAAACCCATTGTAGGAAAAAAAAACCATTTGTACAAATGTTCAGCAGAGTTCAATCATATTTGTATTTTTGAAATCCATTGATAGAGAATTTCTTCTATTATAGCATTGACCATGATAGAAAGATTAAGAATAACACAATTAATGGCATTCTTATTGAAACAAGTAGGTTTGTAAAGAGGCCCATTGTCTATACAATAGGGTAGATCATTATAAGAGAAAGATATAACAAGAATATTGATGAAACTATTAGGATAAGGTGACGTTAACCTTGTAGTGATTTGTATGCCTCCACATTCCTTGGAATGTGTTCTAGGGGACATGAGAGAAAATTATCAAATTTTAGCATATTGTAATTGTATTTTAAAGAGGATTTGATTTCGATGGAGTTTATACATAAAATACAAATAATGCATCCTTCTTAGGCATCCATAATGGAATAAGAAAGGTATTGGGTTGGGCACCCATGATTGGAGAATTAATGGTGTTTTTTTGTATTTTAATGGGGATCAAAAAGGTCATCAAAGCATCCAAAAGTAAAGGAGTTGTATAGACTATGAGCTACGCACCCATGTGGGAGTCTTGAATTTAAATTTAATATTTCATTGTGATTGAGTTGTCCAAAAGGAGGGGCATGGTTTTTTTAGGTGGTTTTGTACCCTTGTTTTGGTTTACCATTCATGGGTTTACCTCCCATAATTTTTATAAATTAAATCCATGGGATGTGTTGTGCCTATAGCACACACACCCCATTCCGAACAGGGACCCTCTCTTTCACTGTTTTGTCAGGTCGCTTTTGCTTCCATCTCATGTTGTGTGCCCCCTATTTTTGAGTCCTAGGTGGTCAATGAGTCTTAAAGTTACCATGTTAAGTTGACCAAGTTTCACCATCCTCAAAATATTTAGGTCTTTGGCCTTCATGGAGTCCCTTTGGTAGTTTGCCCTAAGTCCTTAAAGTTGCTATCTTTTACTCCTTGTGGGTCCACCCTTGCGGGCCACCCTTGGCAAAGTTTCATTCGTGCTTCACAGTTTACATGATGGCTAGGTCAGTCCATTCACATGCCATGTGGACCCCTCATTGTTGGTTGTCGTCTCTTTTGTCAGTCTTCCAAATGGTAAACACTGAGCTGCCTTCTACCCTACAAGCTCTAAAGTTCTCGCCATCGGTTATTTCAAAGACCGCACCCACCAACCGTGCCTGCCATCCTACCAACATTTAATGTTGGAATTTATTGTCAAAATTTCTATAAATAATAAAAATGACAAGTCATTTTCACCAACATTCTCTCTGAATTTGTTAGCGCTCCTCCTACTTCTATCGCCTCCACGCCCACCTGACCTCATTGTCGTTCGAGCATTGTTGCCTTTGGTTTCTTTGGGATTTATTGTGAGGAATTCAGGTAGGTTTTTTGCCACCACCCAATTATATGTTTTCCATGAAATTCTGCAAAATTATTAAAATTTTAGGACATAAAACTTTGAAATTAGCTAGAACATGAAATTTCGTAGAAAACCCATATCATAGAAATTGAAAAACCTTTGAAAATCGGTTGTTTTTGGCCACGTGAAACTTTGAACCTTTGCTATCATTCATGACCAGGGTTGTCAAACCCTTGTAGCTAGCAAACCTTTCACCGTTGTTGCATCAGCTTTGCAATCAAAAAACTTTGAGCTGTAGCCATCCCCTTTGGTAGACCCACATATGCAGGTGGACGTCACCCTCTTATCATCACCTTTGAGCTAAAAAAAAAATCTCAAGTTAATCGAGACCCTCAGGACCTATGCGGGTCTACGAGTGTGGGTTTTCATCCATGGATGGCTCCTACCCTTTTCCATTCCCAGATGATAGTTTCACCCTGCCCTTCAACCTTGTGGGTTCCGTGGGACCTTCCTTTGTTGTCGCTTGACCCAAATTAAACACTTAGCCAAAATCTCCCCCTAGGTTGTCAACCCTTGGGGGTCCACTTTTGTGGGTCACCTAGTGCCACTGGCTCCTTGCCTCACCACCATCTTGAACGACCATCATATGCCACCCTCCCACTTTGCGGACCCCACCAAACTTTTTTCTGCTAGGCAAGCCTTCATGTTGTCAAACCTTTGCGGGTCGTTTCCCATAGACCACCACCCATTGTTCATTGTCGTTGATAGTGCCCAATCCAAAATGGAAAATTTTACCCTTCCACTCACATGGTGGGTCCTGTGTCTATCCTCACCGCCTAGGTGGCTCCTTCTAAAATCGAAAAAGTATTAACCCTTTGTGGGTCGGCCCTTGTTGGCCGCCATCTATGGGCTGCCCCATGCTCTTTGCCATTTCTAAACGACCGATTTACCTTTCCCATCTGCATTGTGGACTTCGTATTTTCCTTCTCCCTCTGGTCCCTTCACATGAAATTTCTAAGTTAAGATTGGGAGCAGGCCCCTTGTTGCGGGCCCAACAGTGTAGGCTACCATCCCATCCCCATCATTCCATAATCGTTGTTTTCAAATGGTTGTGCTTAGGCTACCCTCTGCCTTGTGAGGTTCAACCTTTTTGTGGCCATTTGGCCTTCCCAAAGTAAATTATGCACGTCAATGACTCTTGTGGGCCGGACGGTGCAGGCCTCCTCTAGTGGACCATTGTCTCATCTTCGTCATTCCTCAATAGTTGCCACCTAGTTGCCTCCCGTGGGTTCCTACCCGCACCCTTTGAGGGACTTGAACTTTAAAGAGATCTTGATGACCATCCTCCCTACCTATGGATCCCTCTTTGTGGGAATTTGTCTATGGGTTTCCACCATGTTAGGGTCATTTTGAATAGTAGAGCTCCTAAACAGCCCAGACATCACCTGCCTTCGCAACCCCTTGACCCACATGCCAAAACAATTGTGCTATCACCCCAAGGACCTTAAGAATGATTAGATCCCCATGACCAAATTACCTAATGACCACTTGGTCCCATCATTGTGTGGAAGTATTGATGTAGGTGGCCGATTGTAGGCCATCAGGCCCTCTTCGTCATATGCTCGTTGCCTCCTCTAAAATAGTTGCTAGCTCAGGGAAACCCGTATCCTTGGGCCTGCATTGCTCTATCTCCCATGAATGAAAGGAAAAAGATGATGTTTAATGAATGTTATGATCTTTGAAGCATGAATTATTTGATCTAACATCTATTTTATAGGTCTTCGCTAACACTCCCCCTATTTATACATGAATATGCTTATTGTGTCTTTTCTTTCAAGATTTATGAAACCAGCTACAAGACCATCGGGAGCATCTGTAGAACAAGAAAAGGGGAAGAAATTTTCCAAGGCCCCTAGAGGGAAGGAGGAAAAAGATCGAATGAAATATCAGTTTTAGGGAGTGGTCTGGCTAAGGTAGCCAGTTTCCCGCCAACCCTTATAGCCCCTGAATTGGTGATGGCTTGCAGAGAATCTTATGAAGAGAAGAGCAAAAATATTATAGATTGAGATGGTAGAGTATTGGCTAACCTCTTTGCCAAGTCCATAGCACAAACATTCTATATCCCCACCTTTGGCCTTATAGAGCAAGCAACCATGGAGTATGCACAGAACATGTTGAAGGTGGATCCCTTAAAATACAAGAAGTTGATTAACCAATATTGGTTTAAAATACAAGAGGGGTAGCACAAACAAGGTGCCCCAAGAATTGTTTAGAAGTGATTTCTATGAAGATTACCATGACTTGGTAACCTTGTTGAGCAGAGTCATGGGCATCCCCATTGCAGCCTATTTCTATGATTGGATGTTCTATTTCATAGAATAAAATATCAAAGGAACAACCAAGTTTAACTGGGCTTGGATGATTAGCAAAAGCTTGCATGAATAATTCTCGGTGTTTAGGAAGTCCCACCAATTCTATATGGCCTACTATTTGGTCTACCTTATGGCTTACACCCTTCCATATAGAGGTCTATTTATGGCACATAACATGACTCTAGGAAGGGAGCTGAAAGTATATGATAGGTATCTGCAACTCAAATACTAGAACTTCAAGAAGGATTATTGTAGGGTGAACGATGCATTCATTTGGCACATTATCAAATTTCTCAAAGGGGTTTTCAAGAGAAGAGTCATGCATAGCACCCATGCCTTCATTCAGAGGTTTGGGTTCTTGTTTATTTAGCTCCCAAAATTCACTTACATCTGGACTGAAGGCTTTAGTGAAAGGCCATACAAGCTGCCCTAATATCCAAACGATCAAATGATTTTGTTAGAAGTGTCAAGGCAGCTACAAAATGCACATAATCTCCTTGCTGACAAGCACCGGGCAGCAGTGCCCTATCCTCTCTCATTTAGGTAGGGAATGTAAACTCTCATGGCTGCCCAAAGTGTCAAGTATTCTGAAAAGGAGCTTGTTGAATACAATCTGATCCTCCACACTCCTCGGCCAAGGATGGAACCATACGAAAAGTTGAATAAATTCATGGGAAAAGAGTACACCCATCTACATAGCATTGAGGATTTTTGGGCCAACAGTTGGGATGACAAGGAGGTATGCATGAGGCACTATATGTGTATTATTGTGTACTTTGTCAAGATAGTTAAGATGTTCCTAGTGTCAAGTCAGATTGTTGAATATTAAAGGACTGTTATAGATCCAAGGTTCGATGTTGTCACTAACTTTTCATTGCCTCTTAGAGAATGGAACAAGGAAGAGGTCAATGACCTCGACATTTTGACAAAGCCAATAGAGAAAAAAACAAGGAAATGAATTGATGCCCAAATTTCTTAGTTAAGGCTTCAAGGGGCTGATCTAACCTATGATGATCTTGAGGACAAGCTCGAGAGTGAGACTAATAGTGGGACTACTACTACCCCAACTTAAGAGGCTCCAAAATCTCCTCCCACCACTAGGTCATAGAAAAGAAAAGAAATATCCAAGCACCAGCAAAAGCATAAGGTGTACTTGAGGAAGGCCTCAAAGGTTGAGACCTCGAAGAAAGCTAAGATGTCAGGCAGATTCTTTGAGATTCCTATGATCCAAGAGGATCCATTGCATGAAGAAGAAGAAGAAGAGGCCAAGCAACCCCAATCAGCACCTATCACCTTTATTCTTGATACAACCACCATTGCTACTTTTATTAATCCTCCTCTGACATCTCAGGTGTTAGCCATCTCCTCCCCGCCTGCGGTAGACATCTTGGTTCACCTTGCCTCCACACTCACTATGCCTATCATGGTGAGGGATTCCTCCTCTGCGACCACCTCCCCACTCTCCTCCTCCTCGATGTCTCCACCAACTACAATTCCTCTTATTTCTACAATGACCATGCATGCCCTCACTCTCCCAGAGGCCTTTGCCAAACACATGTAGAATATCCCTATGGATCTCTCTGGAGTACTGATGAATCTCATAGTGTAGGCTACTTTAGCTCAAACTGTTGTTGGTCTCCTCCTCCCTCATCCAACGAAACCACCCAAAATGGAGATGACAATGTGGATCTCAAAAGAGCTTGAAAGGCAAGAAAGGGAGGCAGCTAAAAAGGGGAAAGATGTTGAACCCGAAGATCCATTGAAGGATGATTACCATGTGCATCTGAAATATGAACACTTGGTCATTGATGAGGTAGTATATGAAGAAGAAAAATCTCAATCCTTGGAGGAAGATTCCAAGGATCACAATGCTAAGTACATAGTAGAGTCCTTTGATCAAGAGCTCGAAGAGGAGCTATCTAAATAGCTAAAGGATGTTGGGGAGGAAGTTGAGAGGTAGTATTCTAGGGAAAATAAGGAAACATAGGAAGACATAGAAATATCTACCAAGCCTCCATCAAAATAACAAGATAAAGGTCTTGGCCAATAGGAAGAAGTGCCTCCTAAGAGAGAAGAGGAAGAAAAGAAAGAATATGAAGCTAAAGAAGGAGCTAATCCTGAAGAGGTGGCTAAGATGAGAAAGAGCCCTGAGGTAGAGCACTATACAAAACTTAGACCAAAGGAAGAAAAGGTGCCCAAAAGGGAGGATAGTCCTAAAGAAAATATTGTTGAGTCACAAGAGGAAAAGGCCATATTTATCCACAATTTAGATGATGACGAAGAAGAAAAAATAGAGCAAGAAGCTTTAGAGAATGAAGAAAGGGTTATCCAACATGCTCAGAGAGAAGAGGGTGGTCATGAATCACCCAAGGAGGGGTCCCAAATGCACAAATGACTAGAAAAGTAGATACAAAAGAAGAACCCTACCCCCATGGATCCCAAGGAGAGGTTAGAGGCTATCCTGGCATGGGCTCAAAAAGGAGCAAATAAAGAGAAGAAGCCAAAATTCAGATCCCATATCACGATGGATGCATTAGGATCCTGAACAATGCAAATTTCCACCTTGGTGTTGGATAAAGGAGTTACTTATAACATCTCCACCATTGATTTGGGTACGAATACAAGTGAGTAGAAGATTGATCAACTCTAGGGGTTCATAGCCACAATTTTACATCAAATGAATAAGGACCAGTCCTCCAAGGAGGAATTGAAAGTGCACGTGGCAGACCTCACTGCCTATATACAACAATGGTCTTCTACGAAGGAATTACCAACATCATTAACCCTACGATTCTTCTTGTAGATCACATAAGTAAACTAGAGAGAAAAAAAAATTGGACTAAGGCCACTGAAGATTGGTTACAGCGAGTGATCTACAATGGTGATATGGGCATTGATCATTTTGTACAAACAACAAAAAAGTTTTGAGACATGCAAAAGTAGCTAGAGGGCACCGAGAAAATCTGCCACCGCTTCATTGAATTGTATAGGATTACTTATCCTAAGCTTGAATCTATTCTCAAAATGCCTGAAAAATCATGGGAAAAGGAGCTAGGTTTGGCTAAGAATGATCAATGGCTGGTCGAAACATGGAAAATGATCCTGCACCACAAAAAAGAGGTCTTGGTGCAAGTACTCCATGAAGTGGAGCTTGACCTAGAATGGGTCAAAGAACATTAGGCTGATTGTGAAGAATATTTGAAGTTCATGACAGATTATGACATGCCTCTTACTAAGCTAGATCTCAAGAAAATATGGCCATATTTTTATAAGAAGATGGAAAACGGGGCTAAAAATTCACTAACACCATATTTTATGGACTTTGTTGCTAGGGCCTTTGTCCAATCTGAAAAAAAGGCTAAATCTATGCCCAAGTGTCTGAATAATTGGGAGTTGATCATGGGTCGTTCAAAGAAATTGTCATTTCAAGTGCTCCAATCTGATATAATGGAGTGGGACAAGCTTTGGACATTGATAGGAAAATTCATGGAGTATGCCACTAGAAAGAAAAATGAGGGAAATCTTGTCATTGATGATGGGTTCCTCATTGTGTAGCTACAACAAAAGAGCAAATAGAAAAAGACAAAAGTACTACAGTGCTAGGCAATAGAAGACAAGAAATGTATTTTAAATTTTAAAATATTGGGGGTAGGTGAAACCCTAGTTTTAAGTGAATCTTGGCCACACAATGAGATTAAATCTTGGCCATTCAATTTTCTTTTTGAAAACTATAAATAGGGGATCTCCTATCATTTTCAAGAGAGAGTTGAATTGTAAAGACATGCTGCTGAAATTCTAAAAGAAATTCATTGATTTTGGTGGATTCTTGACTTTCCTTCATGTTTCATGATTCTTCTCCTCATAGTTAGTAGATTTTAGTAAATGTACTTTGTTTTTCTATGTCTTTTACATGCTTTAGTAAATTAGTTGATGTTGTTCAGTGATGCTGAAGAATACTATTGTGTTGATGCCCTTCCTTGTTCATGATTTTTATTGTTTGTTGATGATAAATAGTAGTGTAAAGATAGTTTGAACATACATTGATTGCTGCACATAAAATTCATCTTTATTCATGTTCCATTGTGAATGAATAGTTGAAAATCTGTAGACCTTAGAAGATAGCACTAGTGTAATGATACTGTTGGCTGATTTGGTTAAGTGGAACTTAGTTTCAGAAAGGCTGCCCACTGTAGTGTTCTCCATTGTCACTATTCATCGGTAGTTGCAGGTCTAGGAAATTCTTCCTCTCCCTTCCCTTTTGACCTTTCTTGAAATAGTAATTTAGGAAAATTTTAGGCATCATTGTAAAGCCAAATCTGATGATAATAGTGGAGTCAGAACTATTGTTTTGAACTTGCAGCAATTGCACATCAATTCTAAATTCTTAAGAACTCCATTTCAAGAACCAATCTCCCTCCAAATTAACACACATAAGGCTGCCCTATGATTACTAGAAAATCACATGAACTAATCGAGAAATTCCAAGCAAGTCATGACTTGACACTCGAGAGACCTTGGGGTAGTGATTTGTAGCTTGTTGCAGATTTCTACCTTTCAAGAGAGGTGATGTACCTATGCATTACCTATGTTGACAAGTGCAAAAATACCCACCAATAGGATGGTAGTTTCATATTGAGTTCTTGTATGTAATAGTGTGTTTTCAAGTATATTTGAGATTAGTAGTGAAGTGTATTATTTTTTACTCTCGTTCAAAGATTAATAATATACTTTCCCTCTTTTCTTGTGTGGAGTTTTTTTCTCATAAGGGTTTCTCCATGTAAATCTCATGTCACATTTTGGTTGTTGATTTTTATATTGTGATGTATATTGAAATCACATGTTTAAATCTAATTTAGTAATATAATTTTCAGATTTGAAGTCACTTTCATAAGTTCATATTGTAGCTTTCTTTCACCTTATTCTAGTACGTAGTGGAAAGGTCATCAGAGCATCCAAAAAATAAAGGAGTTGTATAGTCTATGAGATACATGACCATGTGGGAGTCTTGAATTTCCATTTAATATTTCATTATGTCTTTTGACTATCCAAAAATAGGGTTATGGGTTTTTTTAGGTGGTTTTGTACCTCTTGTTCTGGTTTACCACATACATGGTTTTACCTCCCATAATTTTTATAAATTAGAGACATGGGATAGTAGTTTCATATTGATTTCTTGTAGGTGATAGGGTGTTCTCAAGTTGATGTGAGATCAGTGTTGAAGTGTATTATTGTGTAATGTCATTTAAATTTTAATAATATACTTTCCCTCTTTTCTCATGTGGATTTTTTTCTTAAAAGTGTTTCTCCATGTAAATCTAGTGTCACATTTTTCTTACTTATTTTTATATTGTGATTTGTATTGCAATCACATGTTTAAATATGATTAGGTAATATTAGTTTCAGATATAAATTCTCTTGCATAATTTCATATTTTACCTTTCCTTCACCATGTTTTCAAAATTTTATATCATAGCTAATGGTTGTGTTGAGACTTCGGGATGCCTTTCTCTTAAGTGTTGGAGGTTTTTTTACTATAGTGAGAGTTTTTATTTTGTGGTATATTTCATATTTGTGAAGAGTATTATTTACCATGGCTTCTACATCTTGCTAGGATATTGAGAAATTCAATCACACAAGCTACAAAATATGGAAACTAAAGATGGTGGATCTCCTTGAAAAGGGGGATCAGTGGTTGTCAGTTTCACAAGAGAGTAAACCAATTGTAATCTTTGGTGAAGATTGGAAAAAATTAGATAATAAGGCATGATGAACCATACAATTGGGCCTTATAGATTCCATCCTTTTGAATGTCTCTACATAAGACACTACATTCAAGTTGTGGAAGAGGATAGGAGATATTTGTCAGGATAAAATATTTTCTAAACAGTTATATCTCAAAAGACAATTATATTCATCAAAAATGAAATATGGTGATTATGTTGTTGACCATTTAAATTATTCTAAGATACTTATAATTCAACTTGCATCAATAGATTTAAAATTAGAAGATGAAGATAAATGTATCATGTTTCTTTGTTCTTTGCTTGAATCTTGGGAAAATCTAATTGTTTCCATAAGTAGCATGATAGTGTAGAGCCAAAGATGGAAAACATGATTTCTATACTTCTATTAGAGGATATGAGGAGAAATGATATGAATTCTAGCTCCAAATATGCCTTGCATGTGTTAGGAAGGTTCAAAGAGAAAAGGAATAAAGGGGATAAAAGAGGGATAAGTCTAAAGGATGTTCTAAGACTGCATGAAAGAGAAAATTAAAGTATTACAATTGTGGAAAAATATGGCATATGAAGGATTGTAAGAACAAGAGAACGAATGTTGGTTCCTTGGTAGAAAAGTCCTTTGATGATGATTCAGATGATTTTTTATTTCATATAACTCTATTAGTGATGATACTTGGCTTATTGAATTAGGCTGCTCCTACCACATGAATCCTCATGAGAAGTGGTTCACTTCTTACAAAAACTAGAGGGGATATTTTTTCCTTGGTGTTAAAAACACTAAGAATATTGTTGGTAAGGGGAAAGTAAAGTTGTGTTTCAGTGATGGGAGGATTAAATCCATTGATGATGTTTTAAATATTATAGGACTTGCAAGAAATTTAGCTTCAGTATCCAAGTTGAATAATTATGAAATGCATGTGATATTTCACAAGTTTGGTTGCAAATTGGTAAGAGGGAGTTTGGTGATAGCTAAAGGATCTCAGATAGGGACTTTTTTTAGGCTAAATACTTATACTTTATGTAATCCTTCCAATGTAACTAGCACTTGAA
Source organism: Sequoiadendron giganteum (assembly GCA_007115665.2). NCBI lineage: Eukaryota > Viridiplantae > Streptophyta > Pinopsida > Cupressales > Cupressaceae > Sequoiadendron > Sequoiadendron giganteum. The sequence goes on along the minus strand of CM021103.1, from coordinate 173,290,396 downwards.
ATGCATGTAATTTATGGTGTAATAGATTGAGTCATATTGGTGAAAAGGATCTTAAGACTATTCTTAATTAAAAAAATTGGCCGACTGTATTTTGTATTATTCTATTGGAAAAAATATTTATGTGAGAATTGTGTTTGGTAAAAAAAATATCTTCACTTCCTAATGGAACTAATAAGGCAAAGAGATTGTTAGAGATCATTCATTTGGATGTATGTGGATCAATGCATGTTGACTCTTTGGGTAAATATCGATATTATGTCTCTTTCATTGACATTGTTTTGAGATACACCTAGATTTATCTTATGCATTCTAAATCTAAAATTTTCATTAAGTTTAAGGAATTTAAGGCCTTAGTTAAGAATAAATAATATTATAAGATAAAAGTTTTGACATCTAATGATGGGGTTGAATATTGTTCTAGGGAATTTGATGAGTTATGTAAGCATGTAGGTATTGTTTGGTAGAAGACTACTCTACACACTCCCCAAAAAAATGGGGTAGAAAAAAGAATGATTCAAAACTTGATGGAAAGAGCTAGGAGCATGTTTAGTGGTGATAAACTTGATAGATTATTTTGGGAAGAATTAGTTGGTACTAATTATTATTTGATTAATAGATCTCCTTGTTCAAATCTTCTTTATAGAACTCCTTATGATTTCTGGATAGGTAGAAGTCCTTTTGTTTCACTCTTAAGGGTAATTGGTTGTGAGGATTATGTTCATGTTCCTCAAAAAAATCAATCTAAACTAGATCCAATATCTTAGAAATGCATCTTCATTAACTATAGTGAGAATGCAAAAAAATATAAGCTTTGGAATTCTCTTATTTGTAAAATAATTTGTAGAGATTTGATTTTTAGGAACTTTAGAGCTTACGTAGGAGAAGAAAAACTAAAGGAGAAAGATAAGACAAAGATAGTGCACATTGAGACAGACATTGAGACACAAGAAGATGCATATTTGGAAGAACAATTAGATGGATCTAAGGATGGAGAAGAAAAGGGTTCAAATAGTTTAGAGGATGTGCAAGATGAGCACACAAAAGAAGAAATCATAGAGCATATTAATCCTACCTTGAGGAATTCCACAAGACAATAGAATCCAGTTGATAGGTATATCCCATCAAATTACTTAGGTTCATTTTTTATGTTGAGTATTGACAGTGGACCTAGATCCTATAGGGAGGTTCTCTCTTTGGAGGTAATTGAGTCTTGGTTGCAGTACATGCATGAGGAAATGATATCTTCAAATAGTTGTGACACCTAAGATCATGCTATTTTTCTCAAAGGATGGAAGCTCATTAGATTTGTGTGGTTATTTAAAAATAAACTTGGAGAAGATGGTTAGTTAGAGTTATACAAGGAAAAATTGGGTGATAAGGGTTACTCCCAAGGAGAGGGAGTTGATTTTGGTGAAATTTTCTCTCATTGCAAAAATGACTTCTATTAAATTCCTATTATGTATTGTTATGGCTTGTAGTTTTGACATAGAGACAATAGATGTTAAAACTACTTTATTGCATGGTGATCTTGAGGAGGAAATTTAAAAGTGATAGAGTGATGGTTTTGTTGTAAAAAGAAAAGAAAAATTAGTTTACAGGTTGAAGAGATCATTGTATTGTTTGAAAAAAATACCCAAGATGTGGTACCATAAGTTTGATTCTTTTGTATTGAATTTGGGTTTCTCTAAGAGAGAGGATAATTATTGTGTGTATGTTAAGGGTATTGGTGATCATATTCTAGTTATTATCATGTAAGTTGATGATATGTTGTTTATTGGTAATAATAAGGTGATGATTAATAGGCTCAAGACACATTTTTATGACATATTTGATATGAAGGACTTAGGGGCTACAAAATATATTGTTGGGATATACATCAATAGAGATCGAGTTCATAGAAAGCTATGGTTAATTTAGAGTAAGTATGTTGATACCATTTTACAAAGAATTAATATGCATGACTGTAACTAAGTTAGTATTCCATTTCCAGTTGGCATTAAGATTAGCTTAGATATGTGTCCTAATTATGATGATAATTTTAACGATAGGTATATGGTTCATTATGCTAGTGTCATTTGTAGTCTGATGTGTACAATGGTTTGAACTAGACCAAATATATCCCAAGTAGTGATATTTTTTAGCGGGTTTATGTCTAATCCAAGTAGAGAGCATTGGAGTTTTATTAAGAGCATCTTTAGATATTTGTGAGGCAATTTTGATTACTGTTTGGTTTATCATGGTATTGATGGTGTGGACAAGTCATTGGACATATAGAGTTTTTTTGATGAAGGTTGGACAACTGAGTAGTATAGTCAAAGGTCCACCAATAGCTACATATTTACTTTTTTTGAAGGTGTAGTGAGCTAGATGAGTAAGAGGTAGCCTACAGTTACATTTTTCATCCTTGAAGTAGAGTATATGGATTCTACACCTGCATCTAAGGAGAAGGTATTGGTTACAAAGGCTTTGTAATGACATTGGTTTCAATTTCTAAATAGTGAGGATTGGATGTGACTATTAGAGTACCATTTGTTTGACTAGTGTAGACACTAAAAATGTCTCAAGCCTACAAGTAATATTTTCTCACTAATTTGAGTTTTCTCTCAAGAATTAAATAATTTTAATTATTTAATTATTTCCTAATTTTATATTCTTATATTAATTAAATAATTTTTAATTATTTAATTAATTTATCTTATCAAGTTATTTTCCTTTTGATTAATTAAATAAATCTTATTTATTTATCATTTCCTTTCCTCTATGATTAAATAATTCTTTCCAATTATTTAATTATTTACCCTTTCCCTCTATCTATTATTAAATAATTGTTTCCGATAATTTGATATTTCATATCTCTCATTTGTTCAATAATTAAATAATTATTTTTAATTGGTTAATTATTCATTTCCCTCTCCCAAATTAAATATTTGTTGCATTTTTTTAATTTATCTATTATCATCTAAGCACTATTTCTCACCTACATTCTTGGATCAAGGTCCATTCTTCCCATCCTTATCTACTTTTATTCTTGCAATTAATCTCATCCATTGATCATCATACATCATCACTCAATCCTAGCCCTTCATTTGAATTTGGATTTCTATAAAAGAAACCTATCATTCTCATTGCAATCATAACCACAATCATCAAAAAATTTCTTATCAATCATACATCTTGATGAACCACAATCTTTGAAGCTTTTCTATAATACATCTTGTGATCTTGCTACATCAAAATTGATCTTATCATGTATCTTGCATACTGCAAATCTAAGAGAAAATAAAGAAAAATGGAGAAGAGAAAAGGAGGAGAATCAAATATGTCATAGGAATTCAGGTTTCATTGGTTTATTATTTGATTTATATTGTCATTTTTGCTTCATTGTTAGATTAAGGTCATTATCCACATCTTGAATTTATGTAGCTTTGTCGTTGCTATCAGTGATTCATACCTATTCCCCATTTCTCATAGTCTTATAAACTGGTGAACCTGACATGAACTAACCAAATTTTGCAAATTTTTTTGAGAATTTATAAGTTTTCAAGTGTTCGATGTAATCATTATATGCAACACTACAATCATTTCATAAAATTACATAACCATCATCTATTGTGACACATGTAAGGTCTACCACACCACATCTATCGCCCAAAACACTACATTTGGTTGTGATTATTTAAATCTCATAATTGCTTCATTATTGCTACTTTTGATCATTCTAGAGGGTCTGGTTATTTTTTGACATATTGACAGTGAGCTTACATCATCTAAATTAATATATTTCCTATTTTTGTCAACTTTTTGTGTGCTTTTTAGATACAAGATTTTGTGCCACATCTGTGTCATACTACACTACAATCATTAGATCTCACACTATAGTCATCATTCTTAGAGCTATGCTTTCCTTTTCTGAGCTGCATTTGTCAAATTCTATGATGCCTCTATGCATCACATCTATTATCTAAAATCCTACATTTCATCCTTTTTGCATTACATTTGACTATCAATCAAAATGAAATCAAGTTTTTCATTTTTTATTTTTGCCTTCAATAGGGAAAAGCTTTTTTTTGGTTACTAATATCTATTTTTTAGCTATGTAAATAGTTGGGAGAAGACTTTGAGATAAACTACTAATCTAATTTCTTGCAAGTGTTCTTGTGTGTTTGTGATTTACAAATTAGGAACATTTGGAATTGGTGCTTAAAAGAAAAAGTGTCTTCTATGGCTTGTGCACTTGAACACATGTGAATTAGTTACTAAAAGTATGTTTTTATAAAGTATCCTCCCTCTTATGCTACATGTGATTCCTAGGTGAGGATAAATAGTGGAATAATATAGTCTTGAGTATCTTCTCCCCTTGTGCTACATTTGATTCCTAAGTGATGAGAAAGAGAAATGTACACAAGCTTTCCCTTTTTATTTTTTGTAAGTAGCCTACCTAGGTAAGTGCATGGATTTGTGACACAATTTTGGTGTCAAATTGCAAAAAAAAAAGTGTAATAGGCCATATTGCACTCGCCAAATTTGGTGCTCACCAAGTATAAGTTGAAATCTACATATGGACATTTACTTTCTTATAATTTAAGTTATATTTTATGTATATAGCCAAGATGTTTGAGAGTGGTTTCAAATCACTAGGAGCTATAATGCAAATTCTAGTTTTTGGAAGATCATAAAATTTTTAGACTTAGTCAAATTTCAATAATCAACAATTCAAATTTCAGTAATCATGAGGTCAAATTTTAGAAGTTGGCAAGTTGTATCATCTTTCTCTATGAGACTCTAGGTATGTACAGGATCATCATTGAAAAAACAGACCCTTAAGTGGCGATGAAAATTCAAAAAATCAGAGTTAGGCAACTTGACGTAAAAATTTGAATAAGTTATCTATATTATTTAAAAAATATGTAAGAATAGAAACTATAGCAAATTGAATGTAATTTCTAAACTACTAGGTTTATTTTTTTTTAAATCTGTTTGGTGAAAATTTGAAATTTCAATGCAGTAGTACTTAAATTTAAGGGAAAAAATAACAAGTAGGTATCTATTTGACCACCCTAACCACAATAAAATGATAATATTTTTTTATAATATTTTAGATATAAGTAGAGGACTCGTGTCTTGATGTGATGCATATTTTTTTGTATTTTTTTTCTAAGTAAATAATTAGTTATGAATTTTTTATTAAAAATTTTAAAAAATATAAAAACTCGTATGTCTGACCACCTTAAATGGTCAAAACTTCATGAAATTAAATTTTTTAACCCTATAGTATGCAAAGCATATAATGTGACATTTGTTTTTTATTCAAAAAATGTGATTTTGTTTGAAAGCTATAGATGTTTTTCAATCAGCCTATCAATCAGGACTTTAGTTGTAATTCAAATAGAAAATGAATAATAATTATTTATTAGATTCAAATTAAAGCATAATTTATATTGTTGGAAAGCTCAGAATCTCGTTTAAAAACCTTTTTCGTTTCATCAATTTTGGCTAAAAAAAAAGTCATCTGCCACATGGGCCATCATATCACTTACATATCACCACTTTTTGGCCCATCATGATCCTGCACATACCCCTCTCTTTCTCTCTACTCTCTATCTCTCCACTACCTCTCTCTCTCCCTTTCTCCCACTCTCCTCTCTCTCTCTCACCCCTCTATCTCCTCCCTAAATCTTCCTCCCTCCCTCCTCTCTCTACTTCTCTCTATCTCTTCTCTCTCTACATCTCCTTCCATCTCTACTTATCTTTATCTCCCCTCTCTCTCTTTACCTACCTCTCCCTCCATCACTTTGTATCTCACTTATGTATCCCTCCCTACCTCTTTCCCTTTCTACTTTCTATCTCTCCTCTCTCTCCCTCCACCTACATCTCTCTCTCTCTCTATCCCTCTCTTCCCCCTCTTTCTCTCTAACACTCTCCTCTCTATCTCATGATTCTCTCTCCCTCCCTCTCACTCTTTCCTCTCTATCTCATCACTCTCTCTATCTCTCTCTCACAAAAACCTCTATCTCCTTTGATAACATTCCCTCCCTCCTTCCTTCCCTCTCTACTTCTCTCTATCTCTCCTCTCCCTCCCTCTCTCAACCTCACCCTCCCTCCCTTTCATTTTATCTCTCTCACTATTGTCCCTCCCTCCCTCCCCCCTCTTTCCCTCTTAATTCATCCTTTTCTCCATCTCACAATTCTCTCTCTCTCACACTCACACACACACCTATATCTCCCTCCCTACCTCTCCATCCCTCCCTCACCTCTCTATTCTCTATCTCTCCTCTCTCTTTCCCTCTCTATACCTACCTCTCCCTCCATCATTCTCTATCTCACCTATGTCTCCTTCTCTAAATCTTCCCCTCTCTACTCTCTATCTCTCCTCTCCCTTTCTCTACCTACCTCTCTCTCTATATCTCCATCCCTCTCTTTCTCTCTCACTCTCTCCTCTCTATCTCACCATTATCTCTATCCCTACCTCTCACCCTCTCCTCTCTAAATCACCAATCTCTCTCTCCCCACTTTCCCTCCTTCCCTCTCACTCCCTCCTCTCTAAATCACCATTATCTCTCTATCCCACTTTCCCTCCTTCCCTCTCTATGTCTCACTTATCCCTTTCTACCTCTCCCTCTCTCTCTTTATCTCTATTTCTCATTCTCTCCTTACCTATCTACTCTATGTCTCACCACTCTCTCCATCTCACTCTCCCTCCTTCCCTCTCTCCTTCCCTCTCTACCCACCTCTACCTCCACTACCTACTACTCTCTCTACCTCTCTCTACCTTCCCCCTCTTTCTCTATTAATCTCTACTTCCCTCTCTACTCTCTATCTCTCCCTCCTTCCCTCTCTACTCTCTTTCTCTCTCCCCCCTAATTTAATATCCTCTCACTCTCTCTCCTTCTCACACACACTCACCTATATCTCCTCCTTTCCTCTCCCTCCATCCCTCCACTCTCTACTTCTCTCTATCTATCATCTCTCTCTACATCTCCTTCCCTCTCTATTTATATTTATCTCCCCTCTCCCTCCATCACTCTATATCTCAATTGTGTCTCCTCCATACCTCTTTCCCTCTCTTTCTCTACCCCTTCTCTCTCTCACTCACACACACACACACACACACACTCACCTCTATGTCCTCCCTACCTATCCCTCCCTCCCCTCTCTACTTATTTCTATATCTCCTCTCTCTACATCTTCTTCCCTTTCTACCTATATTTATCTCCCCTATCCCTTTGTTTACATACCTCTCCCTCCATCACTTTGTATCTCACCTATGTTTCCCTAACTACTTAGGGTTGAGGAATTAAGGGTTGACAGTTGAAAATTGAGGGTTGAAGGTTTAATGTATAGGGTAGAGGGTAGAGTGTAGAAGGTTTAAGGGTTTAGGGTTTAGGGTTTAAAGATTGAGGGTTGAGGGTATAGGATTTAAGGTTGAGGGTAGAGGGTTGAGGGTATAGGGTTGAGGGATTAGGGTTGAGGGTCCAATGTATAGGGTTGAGGGTATAGGGGTTGAGGGATTAGGGTAGAGATTTTACTTGGGTTTAAGGATTGAGGGTATAGGGTTGAGGGTAGAGGGTATAGGTTTTAAGGGTTAAGGGTTAAGGGTTGAGTGTTTAAGGGTTTAAGAGTTGAGGGTATAGGGTTGAGGGATTAGGGTAGAAAGGGAGGGAAGGATGGAGGGAGAGATGGAGGGAGAAGTGAGATAGAGAGAAGGAGAGAAGAGGAGGTAGGGACATAGATATATGAGGGTTGAGGATCCAATGTATAGGGTAGAGAGGGAGGGAAGGATGGAGGGAGAGATGGAGGTAAAAGTGAGATAGGGAGAAGGAGAGAAGAGGAGGGAGGGATATAAATATATGAGGGTTGAGGATCCAATGTATAGGATAGAGGGTTGAGAATTGAGGGTATAGGGTTGATGGTTTTGGGTATAGGGTTGAGGGTATGGGGTTGAGGGTAGAGGGTATTGGGTTGAGGGTCGAGGTAGAAGGTTTAAGGGTTTTTGGTTTAAGGGTTTAGGGTTCAGGATTTAGGGTTGAGGGTAGAGGATTTAGGGTATAGGTTTAAGGTTATATGGTTAAAGGATTAGGTTTTAGGGTCTAATGTATAGGGTAGAGGGTACAAGGGTTGAGGGTTTAGGGTTTAAGGGTTTAGGATTGAGGGATTAAGGGTTGAGGGTTGAGAATTGAGGGTTAAGGGTAGAGGGTTTAGGTTTTAAGGGTTGAGGGTCGATAGTTTAAGTTCGAGGTAGAGGGTTGAGGGTCCAGCATATAGGGTAAAGGGTATAGGGGTTGAGGGTTTAGGGTTAAGGGCTTAGGGTTGAAGGTAGAGGGTTCAAGGTTTAAGGGTTGAGGGTAGAGGGTATTGGGTTGAGGGTAGAGGGTATTGGGTTGAGGGTAGAGGGTAGAGGTTTTAGGGTATAGGGTTGAGTGTTTAAGGGTTTAAGGATTGAGGGTATAGGTTTGAGGTATTAGAGAAGAGAGGGAGGGATGGATGGAAGGAGAGATGGAGGGAGAAGAGAGATAGAGAGAAGGAGTGAATAGGAGGGAGGGACAAAGATAGATGAGGTTTTAGGATCCAATGTATAGGGTAGAGGGTTGAGAATTAAGGGTATAGTGTTGATGGTTTAGGGTATTGGGTTGAGGGTATAGGGTTGAGGGATTAGGGTTGAGGGTAGAGGGCATTGGGTTGGGGGTAGATGGTAGAATGTTTAAGGGTTTATGGTTGAGGGTTTAGGTTTTAGGGATTAGGGTTGAGGGATTAGGGTAGAGGGCAGAGGGTTTAATGGTGGATGGTTAAGGGTAGAGGGTTAAGTGTAGAGGGTTAAGGGTTTAAGAGTTAAGGGTAGAGGGGAGAGAGATAGAAGGAGTGCGTGAGAGAGATATATACCTGAGAGAGGGAGAAGGGGTAGGAGGGAGAGACTTGGAAGAGAGAAAAGTAGGGAGTCAAAGAGAGATAGAGGGAGGGAGGTTTTAAGGGTTAAGGGTTTAAGGTTTAAGGGTTTAGGGTTTAGGATTAAGGGTAGAGGCAAGAGAGATAGAGGGTGAGAGAGAGAGAGGGAGGGAGAGAGAGAGATAGAGAGAGAGATGTAAGAGAGAGAGAGGGGGTATGAGGGAGAGGGTTGAGAGATTGAGAGAGGGAGGGAGTGAGAGAGAGATATAGGGAGGGAGGATTAAGGGTAGAGGGTAGAAGGTTTAAGGGTTTAGGGTTTAAGGGTAAAGGGTTTAGGGTTTAGGGTTTAGGGTTAAGGGTAGAAGGTTAAGGTTTTAAGAGTTTATGAATTAAGGGTTGAGGGTAGAGGGTTAAGGGGAGAGGGGAGAGAGATAGAGGGAGTGAGTGAGTGAGAAAGAGAGACCTACGAGAGGGAGAGGGATAGGAGGGAGAGTCTTGAGAGAGAGTGGGAGAGAGATAGAGTGGGTAGGGTTAATGGTAGAGGGTATAGGGTTTAAGGGTTTAGGGTTAAGGGTAGATGGGAGAGAGATAGAGGGAGTGACTAAGAGAGAGACTTGAGAGAGGAAGAGGGGGTAGGAGGGAGAGGGTTGAGAGAGAGAGGGAGGGAGTGGAAGAGAGATAGAGGGAGGGATGGATAATGGTAGAGGGTAGAAGGTTTGAGGGTTTTGCGTTAAAGGGTTATGGGTTTAGTGTTTAGGGTTAAGGGTAGAGGGGAGATAGATAGAGGGAGTGATTTAGAGAGAGAGACCTAAGAGAGGAAAAGGGGGTAGGAGGGAGAGGGTTGAGAGAGAGAGAGGGAGGGAGTGGGAGAGAGATAGAGGGAGGGAGTGGGAGAGAGATAGAGGGTAGAGGGATTAGGGTTTAGGGTTTTGTATTTTTAGGTTTTTATCCAAGCTCTCTAATGCTATGTGTAGAACTTCCATAGATGTAGGCTATTGATAGGTTCTGTCAACTATTCTCCATCAGGTGTGGCTAGTTGATAAGCTCCAGAACCAAATGTTACAGTAATGATATAAGGACTGAGCCAATTAGGCTCAAACTTTCCAAGCTTCTCATGGTCTACCTAATTTCTTGGGTTCTACATGAGAACCAAGTCACCAATTTCAAATTTTTTGACCATCACTCTTTTGTTATAGCTCCTGCACATATGATTTTGATATGCCTATAAATGGTTTAAGGCATTTTGACTTCTTTCTTATAGCATTTCTAGCTCATGTAGGTGAGACTGTCTATACTCTTCATCATTGATCGTTCCCTTCAAGGAGACTCGGAAAGAAGGATTTTTGACCTCAATGGGAAAAATGGCGTCAAATTCATGAATGTCCTAATTCTTGAATGGATGACCATTATCTGATGATGGACTGTCAAAATCCATATCGGTAGATGATGTAATTAAGGATAAAATTTGATATTTGCTTACCAGTGATGTAAGTGAGGGATGGCTTCAATCCACTTAGTAAAGTACTCAATGGCAGTAATGATGAACTTATGGATGTTGGAGGAGGATAGATGGATTTTACCCATGAGATCAAGTCCCCATTATGTTAAGGGCCATGGAGAAGTAATTGGTCTCAGCTCCTGTACAGGTGCATGGATTAAGTCATTGTGTACATGGCATTTCTAACATGTTCTAACAAACTGAAGAGCATCTTTCTCTATTGTCAACTAGTAATACCCCAGTCTGGTGACTTTTACGGCTAGATTTGGCCACTCGAATGAGATCTACATATACCCTAGTGTACCTCATGTAAGTTTCTTTGTTATTCATCAGTGTCAAGATAGCGAAGAAGGTTATTGTCAAAGCTACAATGGTAGAGGGTTTCACTGATGATGGTGTATCGGTCAACTTTTTGAATAAAGGACTTTCTCTAGTTATTGGAGAGGTTGGGTCATAAGGTTTGGGACTTAAGATAATCATAGACATCCTCGTACCAAGGTGAACTAGGACCAACAATTTCGTAAACCATTTGTGACTCTAGGATGTCATAAGCAGACATCAATAGTTGTTCCACTAAGAATTCAAATTGTGACACATTATTCGGGATGTCTAAAATAGATCCAATAGTTTCCATTGCATTGGCTGCCTTATTTTGTGTCCTTGGGATTTTTTCAAAGGAAATCATATTGAAAGATGTTATGAAGCTATCAACCATCCTTTTGTAAGGTAGTAAATTTTTATCCTTTGTCTCGTAGTCATCATTTACTTGGTTGATAACCAACTAAGAGTCTCCAAAGACTAAAAATGTCTAAATGTTTCATTTAATGGCCATCCTAAGTCCTGTGACAAGGGCCCCATATTCCGTAATGTTATTAGTACAAGGGAAGGTGATGCAGAATGCCTTAGGAATAGAATACCCTTGTGGTGTGATGAACATAATGCCTGTTCCTGAGCCATGTCCAGTATGAGACACGTCAAAATACAACTTCCACGGTGATGAACGTTCCTCATGAAAAATAGATTCATCAGGAAAATTCGCTATCAAAGGATGAGTGCTCTATATAGGGGAATTTGCAAGTTGATCAGCTATAACTTGTCCCTTTATCACCTTGCATTCAACATATTGGATGTCATACTCACTTAAGACCATTACCCATTTTGCTAATCGGTCTATCAATGTTGTTTGACTCAACAGATACTTCAAAGGATCAATCTTGGCTACCAAGTGTCTTTGGTGATTCAACATGTAATATCTTAGTTTCTATGCTACAAAGACAACTACAAGGCATGCACGTTCAATGGTTGTATAGTTCAGCTCATATCCAACCAATGTGTGGCTAATATAGTATATGGCCCGTTCTTTCTCCTCATAATCATTTTGTGCCAATAATGCCCCCAGGCCGAAGTGGTTATAGAGACATATAGGATCAACAACTTGCCTTCAATGGGTGACATTAGGATAGGTGGTGTCAATAGATATTATTTTATTTGTTTGAAAGCTATTTGGAATTTCTATGTTCATACAAAGGGGATACTTTTCTGTAATAGGTACTGAAATGGTTGACACTTTTTTTCTAGTTGTACGATGAAGCATCAGATGGACTGCAGTCTACCCTAAAGTTTTCTCAACTCACTAATTCCTTTTGGTAGAGGCATGTCCAGTATTGATTTTAATTTTATGGGGTCAACCTCTATCCCTCATCATGAAACTATGTAGCCCAATAATTTGCCTGAAGTGACGCCAAAGACACATATTTTTGGGTTCAAATGAGCCTTGTAATCCTCTAGCCATCTAAAAATTTTGTCTAGGACTCTAAGATGATCTTTCCATATCAGAGATTTGGGAAAGAGTTCATCCACATAATCTTCCTTTAGGATATGCATCATGTCATGAAATATTGTTGCCATAGCTCTTTGGTATGTGGTATCTACATTTATTAAGTCGAAAGGCATGACATTCCAATAGTATGTTCCCCACGAGCATGCGAATGTCATTTTATTTGGATCCTCAGGTGCAATGCAGATTTGATTATAGCCTGAGAAACCATCCATGAGAGATAGCATCTCGTACCCTATTGTGAGATCAACAATCATGTCTATATTTGGCAATGGGAAATAATCTTTTGGACAAGCCTTATTTAAATCTTTGAAATTCATACAGATGCAGATCTTTCCATTTGGCTTTGTGATAGGGACAATGTTGGATATCCAGTCAACATAGTCTATTGATCTTATGAATCTAGCATCTAGTAACTTCTTTAGTTCATCCTTTACAAGTAGTACAATCTGTGTATGCATTTTCTGCAATTTTTGTTTGATTGGTTTGATACTTGGAATTAAAGGAAGATGATGCAATACCAATTTTGGATCCAAACATGGCATTTCAGCATATGACCATGCAAAGTTAACTTTCCTTTCTATGAAGAATTATCGAAATTCAATTTTTTCTTCTTTTGACAATGAAGCGGCCAAGAGAACCATTTTGGGATTCTCTGGTGTAACTATATTAACTTCTATGGTGTCTTTAATAAGCATAGCCAATTTTTCCTATGTTAGGGGAATAAATTCCAATCCTCCATCCTTAGGCACCTCAGAGAGGTTTTCACCTTTGGATACATCCTTTATTTTTACTATTGTATTGTCAAAAGGCACCTTGCAATTTTCACCTAAAGACATTTCTTTTTTTATTTTATTCTTTGTATTTTTGTGATAAGAGGATTGCATAGTCTCCCCGAAGTAAGCTACACAATCTAGGTCAATAGAAAATCTGGCTTTGTGGTCACTGCATGGTATGCCCTCACGGAGTCCCATGAATTCTATAATAGCCTCATCATTCTAAAAAATGTCCATAATTGGTGGTTCTTGTTGGTCCCAGTCAATCAGTTGTGGGTAAACAAGGGAAATCCCATCGTCAGTGCCAGTAAAGGATGGGGAAGATGCGGAAAACATGCAAATTGAAGCCTCAAGTGTGAAGGAGGAGTTGTCAATTTCAACTTCTGTGTTAGATGTAATGGATGGACCATATTCAGATTCATATGAGTTGAATTCATAGTCATAATAGGGCACAAAAGTATCAGCACCATGACTACTAGATGGCATTTCAAAGGCATGGACAGTAGGTTGAGACATGTCAGGTTCATGGGTTGGCTCAAGAATGGGGTGGGATAATTTGGATATTGTCGGTGATAATATATGTTCCTCTAGATCCCAAGGGATGCTTACCCATTCCTTATTTTTAGACCGACGGTCGATAGGATCAATGTTGTATTCTTGTCAGAATATTTTTTCAAAAAGGAGTTAGTCGGGTTCTAGGAATAGTTTGTCAATATCATAGTCACTCAGGGTTTTATCGGATCCCCATTCCCATTCATGAGAGTCAGTTTCAGTAAGGAATTCTTCGTGTGTCTTGAAAATTTATGTAGCCGTTACGCACTCACTTGAAAGTTCATAAATACATCGATCGTCAATTCCGAGTTGGTCAAACCCTAGCCCAATGTACCTTGGTCTTGCAAAGATAATGACAGGTTCTCTTCTTCCATTGTTGGCCTTTCCAAGACCACTTGTGCCATCAAAACCTAGTGTCTTGCATGTGTCATAGCCTTTTCCATAGAGATGCACTGGTAGTGGAGATAATTCTTCTAGGTCTTTGTAGATCCAATTAGCTATGTTGATAATGAATTCATTACCCATATTGCCCCATAGTGTGAAAACACTTTTTGGTGGAACCTTGAAATATGTTTTAGGTTCGACCGCAAAGCAAGGTCGACCATAGACTTTAGGTGGCTTAGGTATTATTGTAATACAATAAGCCGCATTCAGTTTGAATTCTCCACGGCCAAGGTCCTGGATCTAAAGGTCTTAACTTGGTATGGAGGCTGAGGAGGATGGTGTGGCGAAAGTTTATGGAGTGGATATGGATGATTTGGTGAGTGTAGATGGGTCAATATATTTGGAAGAGTTGGAAGTTGAGGCTTCCCGATTAATGGGTACCTGGTATTTAGTAGTGGCTCTCAGATTGGTACACTATTGAAATGGATCAGGATCTCCTGGGATAGTATTTTTAGTACCATCAAAAGGAAACTTTAGGCATTGGTGGTATGTGGATGGAATGGCCTTTAGGGAATGAATCTATGGGCGACCAAGTAATATATTGTAATGTATATCATGATCTAGGACTTGGCATGTTGTGTCTATGATAACTAGTCCCACACAAATTGGAATAGTGATGACACCTTTAGAAGTGTGCTCTTCATCTTCATGGGATTTTATCATAATGCTCTTAGTAGCATCCACACATGCATCATAGAAGCCAAGATCTTTAACCAATTTTAAAGAGAAGATGTTCAATCCTGCTCCGCCATTTACTAAGACTCGTCTAACCTTATGCTTGTGGAAAAAAACCTTGATATGGAGGGCATCATTATGAGATGGTTTGGGCGAGTAATAGTCAATTTCCGAAAAGGTAATGTGGTGAGGCAAAGTCAAATATCTGACCATAGTTTCAAAATGGTTGACATTAATGTTTTTTGGGACAAAAGACTCTTGCAGGACTTTATCCAAGATGGCCTTATGTGCAGGTGAAATGTAAAGAAATTGAAAGATGGAAATATGAGCTGGTGTTTTAGTCAATTTCTCAATAAGGTTAAACTCTAGTTTGGGTTTTGGCTACTTAGCAGATGGACCTGGTATGGTAATATTGGGTTGACAAATAGAGGGGCCTGGGATGGTGACCTTTCCCTTGCATGTGGTAACATTGCATTCTGGGGCCTTTTTAATAGTAATGGTATTAACACATTTATCTTAATCAGTAGAGTGAAGATTATTAATAATAGTTCGACCAAAATAGTTGAAATCAGTGCGAAAATAATTGGCTTGATTATTGTTATTCTTTGTGCCAGACGAGGAGGAGTTACTAGAACCATGATCTTATAGTGGGTTCTTATGGATTGTATGATCTGCATTAGTCACAAAGGGTTGACCTCCTAGCTCAATGGTGTGGTTTTCAATAAGATCTTGGACAAGATTTTTGAGTTGGCAACAAGAGGAAGTTTTATGCCCTTTAACATGGTGGTAGTCATAGAATGCATTATCATCCCATTAGGACCATATGGTTTAGGTTCTTCCAAAGCTACGACACCATTTTGGATGAGTTTCTTTAGGAAAATTTTGATAGGTTCACCCAAAGGGGTGTATGTGCATTTTGGGAATTGCTTTGTCTGACGAGGTTGCCTTTGGTTCGATTGAACAAGATTTTTTTGAATGGCATTAGCAGTTAGTGTTGGTGTAGTCATAGGTGTATCTTGAGTTTTAACTCCTTTGATGGTGAGTACATGACCTGTTGTGTTGACTATTTTCGCATCAACCACGCCATCATTGGTGATTTGTTTATTCTTAACCCAGTATTTTTTTTTTCATTGGAAGCACTTGGGTTAGTGTTTGTGGTGGTGTTGATTGTTTTACCACCATATTTTAATTCACCTTTGGCGATCAAGGCTTTTTCAAGTTGAACACCTTTTTTCAACAAGGTCAACAAAGGTGGTACAACAATGCACTTGTAAGCCATATCTTAGTGGTCCCAAGAGATTTTGTACAAACATGGTGACTTTCTCATTTTCAGGTATTTCTACCAGAAATCTACTAGCTAGGGTTCTCCATCTTTGAAAGAATGGAATAAAAGTCTCTCTTGCATCCTCTTGGGTAAGTCTGCATAAGGAGGCAATGTCAATATCTATGTCAATGTTATAGGCGTAGTTTTCAACAAACTTGTTTGCCAATTCATCCCATGTTTTGATTCCTTTAGGCAATAGTGAGAACCACTCCAGTGCATGGCTTGTGAGACTTCTAGAGAAGAGTCTCATGAGATAGGTTTGTTCATATGCAATGTCCATGCAACTGGTGGTGAATTCTCTAATGTGTTCAATGGGGTTTGTCTTGCCTTTGTATTTAGGGAAATGTGGCACCACATATCCTGGAGGAAATGGTAGCATATACAAGGTTGTATCAAATGGATATGGACATAGGTCATGTGACATGTAAGAATTTTTCTTTGACTATTGTAAGGTTTCCATCTGTGTTTGGAGAGCAGCATGTTTGAGTGTGAGTGCTTCCACAATTGGGTTGTTGGTAGCATCACACATGTTGGTGATGGGTATGGATTGTGTGCCCACCTATTGTGATGACATGCTTTGGTTTGGAATTTGTTGTTGGTGGAAAAATTGGGTGTTCTAATTTTGCTATTGTTGGAAATGAGCATTTTGATGAGGGATGTGTTGTTGTGTATGGAATTGAGAAGCATAAGTGGGGATATGGGACCCGACCATGTTGGAGTGGATTTGAGGTCATTTTTGGCCTTGAGCATGTTGATTTCCAAATGGAATGGAAGATTGAGTGCCTTGGTTTCCTTGCCCAAATAGATAATTATGGCCTTAGGGAATGTGGGTATTTTGCCTCAAGGGGATGTTGGTATTGACCTATGAGGAATTAGGTTGGGTGCCTTGAATGACAACCCTTCGTTTATTCCCCCAAAAGGGTTTGATGAGTTGGTTGCCTTAGCATTTGAAGAACCTAATAAGAGGTTTTCTGATGTACTTATGGAGCTAGATGAAGTCCCAAAGAGGTTTGAGGTGGTGGAACCCATTATTGATCCAAAATTTTGTGAAGAAATTGAGGATGTTTGTGGGGGGATGGATTGTGATGTGGTGTTGGTTTGGGTTGATGATCCTGAAGGGAAAAAAATGTGGATCTACTCACCCAACAGGGTGGAATACATTCCCCTAACACCTTTACTATAGGGGAGAGAAGCAAAAATGAAAAACTAATAGTTTCTAAAACTTATAGCAATGCATACAACCATGGCAATGAGAAACCAAAAAGATAAGCAAACAAAGATGACACAGTATTTATGTGGGAAAAAAGCCTTTTAGGTAAAAAACCCACCACACAAAGTCAAATATATTGTATTACAGTAATGAATCAATTACATACAATATCAAGTCTTCTTTGTTCAACTCACAATCACCTAGAGAGTTTCAGATTCACTGTTACAATGTTTTTACAACATACAGTTCAAAACCCTCCTCAAGAACTCACATCCTTCTGTTCTTCAGCTCGCAACTTCAAACTTGCTCTGCAACTTACGACTCAACTCTTGACTTGTCTAACTTATGAGAAATAACACATCTCTCATCCATATGTAATCGACTCAGAAGAGCAATGAAGTCCATCCTCAAATCACACAACTGGTCGGATCTGACAGATTTCCTGTAGCTAGTCGACTTTGTATTCAAAGCCATTACTCTAAATGGTTGAGCTCACCACCCTTCATTAACAAATGCAACTACCAGAATAACATCTTGGTATCTATCCAATCACTATTCAACCAGGTGCCATGCGTCCAAGACCCATCAACAATCACAGCTGATAGAGCAACCAAAACGGTCAAATAGACATCGGGCGCGACCAAGACTTCAAGTCATTTCTAACACTACCGGAGCCGGAGTCGAAACAGGACTCCACCAAAAATACACACTACCAGAGTCAGAGTCGGAACTAGAGTTGAAATAGGACTTTACCAAAAGTCCAAGATCAGAAACCAATCTGGTTCTGGTTCTACCTCCGCCAACTACAAGAAAAAACAATCCAGAACTAGTACAAGGCGAAGGAAAACACCCTGAGGAGAATCCAAACATTCAGAGGAACTAGATTGTAAAAGTAGGAGTTGGACCTAGAGTCGGCACAAAAATCGAAACAGGAACATAGCAAATGGACATTGCCAAATTTTAGAACTGGTTCTGCCTCCACCAGAACCTGCAAAGTGAGAAACAATAGATGGTAGGAAGTGGGGTCAAAGCAGGAACGAGAACCAAAACCCGAAACTTAGGAAAACATAACAATGCCAAGTTCCATCTTGGTTCCGCCTCCACCAGAGACCCAAAACTTAGGTAAAAAAAACAATGCCAAGTTCCATTCTAGTTCCACCTCTGCCAGAACTTTGCAAACAACACAAAATCACCAAGGCATGAAAACGAGGACTTCAAGCTAGAAGTTGAGACATAATTTCTCAACAATATCCCATTTGGTGAACACTTCCAGCTTCCTCAAAACATCAAACCTTACTGTCTATCATAGGCCCAAAGGCCCATGGATTATGTGCACCATCTGAACTTGTCTATGCTAACTGGCTTTATCAAGGCATCTACAACATTCTTCAAGGTGTCAACCTTATCCATACTGACGTTGCCATCTTCAACCATATCCCTCACAAAATGATATTGCACATCTATGTGCTTGGTCCTGGCATGGAAGGTTGGATTCTTTGCTAAACAAATGGCACTTTGACTGTCACAACAGATTGAAATCTGCTCAGCATTAAATCCAATGTCTGAACACAAACGCCTCAGCCACATTGCTTCCTTGCAAGCATGAGTTGCTGCCATGTACTCTACCTCTGTCATGGATAAAGCAACTACAACTTGTCACTTGCTCATCCAACTGATTGCTCCACCATTAAGCATAAAAGTGTATCCACTAGTGGATCTTCTATTGTTAATGTCCCCTGCCCAATCAAAGACAACATATCCCTGAATGCAAAGAGCCATTTGTGATGCAACCATATTGTCATGGTAACACAAACATAATCTGAAGTACCCTTCAAATACCTGAACACTCTCTTTATAGCATCCCAATGTGATCTCCTTGGATTTTCCATGAAACAACTTAGAACTCCCATTGCTTGGGAAATGTTTGGTCTTGTGCAAACCATAGCATACATCAAACTACCTACTGCACTTGCATAAGGCACACTGGTCATGTCCTCCATCTTAGTAGTAGACTTTGGACAATCTTCAGTAGATAGTTTCAATCCTTGCATGATTGGAACAACTAGCTGCTTGCAATCAGTCATGTTGAACCTCTCTAGAATAGTTTTCACATACTTAATCTGACTGAGCCAAAGCTTTCTGCTTGTTCTATCCCTGGTTATCTCAATTCCAAGAATGTACCTTGCTGCTCCAAGATCTTTCATTTTGAACTTAGTAGACAACTGAGTTTTAAGATCAGAAATCATTGCCTTGCTATTACCAATGAATAACATGTCATCCACATATAGAGTAATAACAAGCACACAATCATTCTCACATTTATAATAAATGCAATGATCAGATTTTGATCTAACAAACCCAATTGACAACACAAATGTGTCAAATTTCTGATACCACATTCTAGGATATTTCTTTAGACCATAGAGAGATTTATTTAACTTGCAAACCAAATTTTGTTTACCTCTTTCAAAAAAATGCTCAGGCTGGGACATGTAGATTTCTTCTTCCAACTCACCATGGAGAAATGTTGTCTTCACATCCATCTGCTCAATTTCATAGTCATACACAACTACCAATGACAACAAAAATCTGATGGATGTCAGCTTTTCTATAGGGGAAAAGATCTCTCCATAATCAATTCCCTCAATTTGGGAAAAAGCCTTTGCAACCAGTTTTGCCTTATACTTCTCCACACTCCCATCAAGGCCTGTCTTCCTTTTGAATATCCACTTGCAGCCAACAGGCTTTCACCCTTTAGGCAGTGGTACCAACTTCTAGGTATCATTCTTTTTCAAGGAATCCATCTTATTCATGGCATCCAGCCAAGACTTTGAATCAGCCATGCTGATTGCTTCTTTCATAGTCCTAGGCTCATCAATGTTGGTAATTAAGGCATAAACACAATTTGAATCTAACATAGAGAAACCATATCTTTCTGGTTGCCTTCTTTCTCATGTAGATCTCCTTAGAGGCTGAGGTTGTTCTTCATCATCAGAACTTCTAGAGCTGCTTGAGCTCTCCTCAATCTCAGGTACAACATGCAACTCTTCCCTTTCTGGAGTTTGGGGAATCTCAACTGCATCCTTCTTCTTGTCACTTTGATTTGTCTGAAGCTATTGATCACTTACTAGAGGTTTTAGCTCACTAAATATCACGCTTCTGCTATACAAAACCTTCTCAGTAATAGGGTTCCAAAGCTTGTATCCTTTCACACCAACTCCA
Organism: Sequoiadendron giganteum; assembly: GCA_007115665.2. Lineage (NCBI taxonomy): Eukaryota > Viridiplantae > Streptophyta > Pinopsida > Cupressales > Cupressaceae > Sequoiadendron > Sequoiadendron giganteum. Next base: position 173,269,978 of record CM021103.1, on the reverse strand, counting down.
TAGCCGATGAGAATACATTTCACAGCCTTTTTATCCAACTTTGATCTCTTTTCATTTGGCATATGAAAATATGCCTCACAGCCAAATCCTCGAACATGCCTTAATGAGGGTTTCTTACCTAACCATGCTTCCAAAGGTGTCTTATCAACAAGCGTTGAACAAGGAGATCTATTAATTAAATAACATGTTGTAGCAATAGCCTCAGCCCAAAACTTCTGCTCTAGACCAGCACCACTCAGCATACTCCTTGCCTTTTCCATCAGTGTCCTGTTCAACCTTTTAGCAACTCCATTTTGTTGTGGAGTGTAAGGGGTTGTCTTATGCCTTTTAATTCGATGATCAATGCAGTACCTTTCAAAATCTGTAGAACAAAACTCACCTCCATTGTCTGTCCTTAAAAACTTTATTTTCCTTCCAGTGTGATTTTCTACCAAATATTTGAACTCTTTAAATCGACTGAACACTTCTGATTTACTTTTAAGAAAGTATACAAATGCCCTTCTAGAATAGTCGTCAATAAAAGAAACATAATATCTAGACTTCAATTTCGATAACGAAGGAACATTAACTAGACCAAACACATCTGAGTGAACGTAATCCAGTATACTAGAAGATTTGTGAAGACTAGAGGAGAAAGAAACATGGTGTTGCTTTCCATAGATACAATGTTCACAGAAATTGAACTCAAGGTTACAATCATCAAGCCCTTCTACAAGGTTTTTGTTCTTCAAGGTTTTTAAACCTTTCTCACCTATGTGACCAAGTCTATGATGCCATAACATAGTCTTCTCTGCTAGGAGTTTCACCTCCAAAGCATTTGTAGATAGTGAAGAGTCTTCATCTTTCTCTATAGGTGCAGAATTACATGACTTTACAGAGGCACTGTTACAAAGAACAAATCATGCATCTAGCTTGTACAGAGTGCCAGTACGAACACCCTTAGCTAACACCATTGCACCTCTAGCCATTTTACATCCCTTACTAGAAAAAGAAACTTCTACACCAACATTATTTAACTTACTAACAGAAAAAAGATTTTGAGACAAACCTGGGATATGAAGAACACCACCGATTCCTTTGACTCTCCCGTCAGGAAATTGAATTATGACCCTTCCTCTGCCAACAATCTCCAACATTGAATCACTTGCCAAGTATGCCTTTCCACCATCATACTTCTCATACTTTGAGAACCAATCTCTATTAGATGTCATGTGAAAAGAGGCACCTAAATCAACTAACCAAACATCATCTAATGTCTGAGTTGTCAAGGCTACTGCAATGAAGGCATCTGCATCACTTTGAGAAGATTTGTTCTTAGAAGCATTCTTCTTCTTCTTTTCCTTGCAGTCCTTCCTGATATGACTAGCTTGCCCACAGTTCCAACACTTTACCATGAATCTTTTACCAGGAGACTTTGATCTCCCTTTAGACTTGGATTTTGACTTGTTGGCTTTCTTCTTGCCTTTCTTCTTTGTTCTACCTCAAATAGAAAGAGTATCTTTGGCCATCTTAGAAGATTTCCTTCGCATTTCTTCAGACAGAAGCGAAGCAACCACATCATCAGTCTTGAAAGTAGTGGTTGTGCTTCCAATAGCCATCACAAGATGATCCCAGCTGTCAGGTAATGAACACAACAGGAGCATGCAATGATCCTCCTCCTCAATCTTTACACCTATAGATGCCAACTAAGTAACACTCATACTAAATGAGTTCAAAAAGGTCTGCAACAAATGCACCTTCGTCCATCTTCAAGGAGTACAACTTCTTTCTCAGGAACAACTTATTTACTAGGGACTTTCCTTGGTAAATATCACCAAGCTTCTTCCATAAAGCAGTTGCAGATGTTTCCTCATGAACATTTAGGAGCATAGAATTGGTTAGACTCAATCTTATCAATCCTCTTTCTTTTCTATCAGCAAGATCCCAAGCTTCTTGGGTCGTAGTTTGTGGCTTAGTTCGAGACACTACAATCCAGAGGTCTCTATCTACAAGCAAGTCTTCAATCTTGAGTTTCTGTAACTCAAAGTTTCTACCATTAAACTTCTCAATATCTATTCTACCAGATGTACTCACCATCTCACAACAAAAACAAGTTTAACAATGCAAGTCTCCCATTGAAACAGTATTAGTGCAAAAAACTAATTTTCCCTAACAAGGATAACACGAACTGGCCAAGCTCTGATACCACTTTGAAAGGAAAAGAATGGGGATCTACTGACCCAACTGTGCAGAATACATTCACTTAAAACCTTTACTACAAGGGAGAGAAGCAAAAATGAAAAACTAATAGTTTCTAAAACTTATAGAGATGCATACAACCATGGCAATGAGAAACCAGAAAGATAAGCAAACAAAGATGACATAGTATTTACGTGGGAAAAAACCCTTTCAGGTAAAAAACCCACCACACAAAGTCAAATCTATTGTATTACAGTAATGAATCGATTACATACAATATCCAGACTTCTTTGTTTAGCTCATAATCACCCAGAGAGTTTCAGATTCACTGTTACAATGTTTTTACAACATATAGTTCAAAACCCTCCTCAAGAACTCATGTCCTTCCATTCTTCAGCTCGCAACTTCAAACTTGCTTCGCAACTTATGACTCAACTCTTGACTTGTCTAACTTATGAGAAATAACATATCTCTCATCCATATGTAATCAACTTAGAAGAGAAATGAAGTCCATCCTCAAATCACGTAATTGGCCAGATCTGATAGATTTCCTGCAATGAGCCGACTTTGCATTCAAAGCCATTACTCAAAATGGTTGAGCTCGCCACCCTTCGTTGACAAATGCAACTACCACAATAACTATCTTGGTATCTGTCCAATCACTATTCAACCAGGTGCCATGCGTCCAAGACCCATCAGCAATCACAGCTGACAGAGCAACCAAAACGGTCAAATAGACATCGAGCGTGACCAAGACTTCAAGTCATTTCTAACACTGCCAAATCCGGAGTCAGAACAGGAGTCGAAACAGTACTCCATCGAAAATACACACTACCAGAGTCGTAGTCGGAGTCAGAGTTGGAGCTAGAGTCAAAACAAGACTTTACCAAAAGTCCAAGATCAAGAACCAATCCGGTTCAGGTTCCACCTCCGCCAACTGAAAGAAAGAACAATCCAGAACCAGGACAAGGCGAAGGAAAACACCTCAAGGAGAATCCAAACATTCAAAGGAACTAGATCGTAAAAGTAGGAGTCAGACCCGGAGTTGGCACAGAAACTGAAACAGGAACATGACAAATGGACATGGCCAAATTCCAAAATTAGTTCCACCTCTGCTAGAACCTATGAAGCGAGAAACAATAGACGATAGGAAGTGGGGTTGGAGCAGGAACGAGAACTGAAACCCGAAACCTAGGCAAACAGAACAATGCCAAGTTCCATCTCGGTTCTGCCTCCACCGGAGACCCAAAACTTAGGCAAACAGAACAATGCCAAGTTCCATTCTAGTTCCTCCTCTGCCAGAACTTTGCAAACAACACAAAATCACCAAGGCATGAAAATGAGGACTTCAAGTTGGAATTTGAGACATAATTTCTCAACAGATCCCCCGATGGACATTGTGTTGCTTGATGCATTGGTTGTGGCGGTAGTATGACCAAGGGAGGTAGCATTACTGGTGTTGATGAAATTTTGTGAGGAAGCTCCCATGGAAGTGTTGTTTGCATCATGGCTTGTTTGATTGGGTTCAGGAGAGGTTGCTCTTATAGTATTGATAGTAAATCATTTTGGAAATTTAACCCCTTGGTCAAGGATCATGGCTAGATATCCATCAAGATCATTAAGGGAATGATCTTCCATAAAGTATTTTACTTCAGGATCTTGGGCGGTAGCGTATATGTCTTCTTCAAAGATTTTTCCATTAGCATCTCTACAAATGAATTATTCAAAAGGATTGTGTGTAGAGGGTGGCATGGTCATCTCACTGAATGGATTAATGAGGGAATTTCCCATGTTGGTATTTGCATTCATGTCATTCATGTCATTGGGGAAATTTTTCATATTGACATTCATGTCATTTGAAAATTTATAAAGGTTGGTGTCTTGACCAAAAGAACCCATGAGGCTTCTTTTTCTCTGTAATGTAGTTTCAACCATAAAATGTTTTGCTCAACTTTCAAGATGATGGAAGATGATCTAAGTATGCAAATGTTATGACACTATATGTTTTTTGGGTTTTTTGGAATAAAATAATGCTATGCAATGATGGTGAGTGATAATGAAAAATGATACTAAAAGGAAACTAAAGGTATGTAAATGCAAAGGATACTAATGCAAATGGGGTGAGACTTGTTAGAACCAAAAAATACCATTAAAATCCCTAAGAGTTTTTCCCATTTTAGCCTAAATTTTCCATCAATACCCTAAGGGATTTTATTTTTTCATGCCCTTTTCCTATCTTTCTCCTAAAAATATTTCACTTCACCACTATCCATAAAGATAAAAATTATCTTATACTTATTTACCATCACCTATAAAATTCAAATTCACTACATACCGCCTTACCGTGGATGGCAGTTGGGTGGTAAAGGTAGGTCTGGCGGTCATTAAGCAACCACCGCTACACCATAGATAGTCATTAGACTAACCACGGTGGTGCGGTAACCATCAGCGAAGCAAGTAGTTGGGCGGTTAGGGGGCAAGAATAAAGTGCTTACCGCACCACTGCATGCAATCTAAACATAGACCATAGTATTGCGGTGGGCGGTAAGCCACCAGTGTGCGAACAATTAGTAGTTAGCAGATGGTGAAAGATAGATGAAGAAGGCCATGGAAAATTTAACCACTGTGCAACCGCAAGGAGTCAGTGGAGAGAGTGTGGTGATGCAGTATACAGTAAGCCTGGCAGTAAATGCTAGTACCACAGAACCATCCGCTACAAAGTCAAAGACCGTGGTAGCACAGCGGATAGGAAGATAGCAATGAAGCAGTGATCAAGACCAGAGACTGCCATACCGCAAGGTACAAACAACGAGCCCGTGGTAGAGTGGTAGAGGACAATGCAGTCAAGGTCAAACACCATGATACCGTGGGGAGAAAATATGAAGCCAATGATGGAACAGTAAATAAAATAAAAGCCATGGGGATATAAAATATGAAGAGCAGTAACGCCTAAAGTGAGAAATAAAGGCAGGAAAGTCTATAAGTGAAATAGAAGGGAGATAACTATTGTAAAAATATATTTGATTTGCCGATGAGGCAATTAATCAAATATTTTTATTTTAGTCATGGACAGTTGTAATAGAAAGTGAAGGGTCACGACCCTTGGTGTTTACTATATAATTATTTCTGGAAATCAGTTTATAGAGGGAGATATAGGAGTTAGAACAAGAGTTAGTTTTTTTTTTCCCAAGAAGGGATTGGAATGTAAATAATGACAGAGCCTTTTTGAAGCAGATCAATGGATAGATCATTTTGAATTGGTGAAACTTTTTCTGTTTTTCAGTTGTTTTGATATAATAATTTATATTTCTTATGTGGGTTGTCTCCAACTTGAAGTCTTAAATCACTTAAATCAATGTATCAAGCATATGTTTGATTTATCATAGTGAAAATTTCACTCTGTGTGATTTGGTTGATTGGTGTTTGCAATTCAAAGGTAAATTATTTTAAACAAGTCATAGTGTTTAAGTATTTCTTTTGGATTGTTGAAATAGAACCTGATAAGAAAATATTCCAGCACTATTTATGCAAGCCATAAATTAATGAAGTCATATGCCAATCATTAGGTTTCATTTTTCAACGTGCCTAATAACTAGAATCAAGACAAAGAAGTTAAAACACATAATTCATAGTATTTGACTGCATTGCCCATGTGGATAGAAGGCACTGATCTGCCTCAACCCAGTGATTAAATTCATATCAAACAATTTATTCAAAAACCTTTCATTTGTGCAGTAGGAGTAGGAGTAGTTGTAGTAATTTTATCTATCCACTACCCTTTTCCATCATGGATAGATTGATCAACCAGGAAATACATTTCAATCTCCATTATTCATTTAGGTACACCCACCTAGGTCCTGTAGAACCAAAAGAGTAGAAGGTTCAATTGCATCAATTGGCCTTGTACATTGGCCAAAAGCATTGTGAGAGTTTGGAAACCTCTCGTGGTTCAAACCTGCATTTTTGAGACCCAACAAGACTAAAAATGAGAAGACTAATGGTATGCAAAGGATTCCAAGAGGCACTCACTAATTGTAAATCTAAGGAGATGTAAACTTGATCACACTAAGTTTTGGCAATGATTCAGGTTTGGAATATCAATGGACTGTAAAAAGGACTAAATAAGGACAAAGTGAAATTTCCGCACTAGACTAATGAGTGGGAAACAATTCACAAAGGGTAATGACTAAAGGAAAAAGTGTGATCCAGTCCAATGATAACCTACTTTTGAATGCAAAGGTTTGACAAAGGGTGATAAGGAATCTACTCATAAAATTTGCAAAAAAATGAGTGTCCAAGGGGATGGTGAATTTTAAAAATGCAACTATTGAAATGCAATGGGATCATATGGTGAATTAAGAATGCTACCTATTTGAGCAATTCACTACCTAGTTTGACAGAAATATTAGAGAAAAATGTGATGGAGTTTGATAAGGACAAGATTGAGTTTCAATTTTGACAATGACAAGCAATTTTTGGTGGCTGGCAAATGCATCATAGAAAATGCATTGCGACAGAGAAAATGCATCATAGTAAAGGCGATTGTAGTTCTGTAGATTTCAAAACTGGTTCATAATGGTGATTGTGGCATTTGATAAAGCAATTGCGGTAAAATTCAGTCAATTGTGATGTTTTAAGTTTTGAATGCGTTGTAATAGATCGATTTCGGCTCAGAATATATCAATTGCATTCTAGAATAGTAGTTGCATTATAGAAAGGTGATTTTGACAAAATTTTAGCAGATTGCAAAGATTTGTTTCAATTTGGCAAATTTGTTTCAGATTTTTGGATTGATGTTTATTTGTTCAAGTTTTCTAAAAACATTTGGCAAACACATGATGTTGTTACAAGGATAATATTCTTATGGATCCCACATGGATTTTACTCCAACTACATATTCTTACCGGATGAATTCAAAAGCTTACCCCCACGGGCTCCCCTTACACTACACTCACTTCTCAGGGCAACCAAGCTTCCAACCTCCATGAAACTCTCATGGAATATTGATCATCTCTAATAAAAACTGTGCAGGTGTGGGTGCCTTGGAAATGACCATTGCTGCACCAAAGAATAGAAGGTTTTTGGCCACTAAAAATAAGGGTTTTAATTCACGCACCCATTTAGAAGGCCACATGAGAGGAAAAATTATCCCAGTCTATAGAGGTTATGCTCTATAGGTTTTGATGCACCACAAGGGTATTGGGGAATCAATTGTTGGTTCGCAGGAGCTCCTGTAATGCTAGGCTTTCCTTAACATTAAAATTTTTATACTGGTTGGGTGTTGCTTGGATTTAGCAGGTTACTGGTTTGAGTCACTTTGGGGTGAGTAATTTTTTCCACCAAAGCAGGCCCAATTTCTAAGGCTAACAAAACCGAGCAAACATATTCATAGTTCAATCAATCTTTGTTTAAAAACAAAGGGAGAGCATATGAATATATTTGACTCACACTCGCATGTTGTTCTTTTTTAGCCCAAATCAAAATGTGAAAGTGTGATATCTAACTAAATCACAAGACAGAACAAAAATTGGTTCATTTTAACTATTTGTAGTATTAGCAAGAAAATGGTTCATTTTAGCAGTTTGTAGTGTGAGTTAACTAATAGTTAATTTTAAACCAATGACAATGTGGATGTTCTTTTTAAATCCATGCAAATGTGTGATTGTTATTTTTAACTATGCGTGAAATCCATCATTGATTATTGCAAAAAAAAAAAGATAGCCTTGGTGAGCCTTCAGCTTGACACACACTATAACAAACAGATTAGTAAAACAAAAACCTTAATTAAAAAAGGAACTAACCAAAAATCTGAAATACAACATTGGAAAAATTATTATACCAGCCGATTGTGTCGCAGAAGAGCGAATGCGTCTCTCGAGTATGCAAATGTGTCACATAATGTCGAATGTCACTTAGTCTATGTTGATCGCTGCTCAGTTTGTCATTTGCATCATGTGAGGTGTTAGTTGCATCACAACAAAGCACATGTGTCATGTGAAGGATCAAATGCAGCGCAATAGAGAATTTGCATCATGATATCTATCAAATGTGTTTTTCTGTACCTATACCTACAAAACAACAAAAAACATACAAAAAATATACAAAAAATGTGCCAAAAAAAAGAGTCGGGTTCACCAATGTGATTGAGGATTTTTTTTAAAGATCAGAATTTTAGCAAACATGCAAGATCATTAATCAAATCCACAATATCAATGGAAATAATTCATGGACAAAGAAGGATTTGGTGAGCTCATTTTTGTTTATTTCCTTTCTTTTATTCCTATGTATTCCATTGATATTATGGATTTGATTAATCATCTTGCATGTTTGCTAACAATTTGATCTTGCAGAAAAATCCTCAATCATAGAGGGTTAATGGTTTAAGGGTTAAGGGTAGAGGGGAGAGAGATAGAGGGAGAAAGTGAGAGAGAGAGAGACCTGAGAGACAAAAAGGGGCTAGGAGGGAGAGATGAGAGAGAGAGAGGGAGGGAGTGGGAGAGAGATAGAGGGTAGAGGGTTTAAGGGTTAAGGTTTTAGGGTAGAGGGTATGATGAGGGTGCAACCTGAGACACAAAAATCACACAGAAAACTGAGATCCTTATTATTTTCAAAAATGAAAATCTTACATGCAGAGGATCTCAAATCCTTGAGTTCTGCAATACATGCAAATTATAGAAAGAAACTACAGAAATTCCCCTATTCGCAGCATGCGATCTTTTTTTCCCAAAAACTACCACAAAAATCAGAAACTATCCCATAAATAGCCCCATTTCCTCTGTTTGGAGCCAAAAACAACATTCTAATTATGCACAAACTTCTGGAAGCCCTAACTCAAGATCTAACCATTGGATCTTCAATGATAAGACCTTTTTAGAAAGGTCTTGCGAAAATGAAGTGTCGGAAAGTGGGGCCTAAAGGCTAACCACTTTCGTTTTCCGCCAATTTTCGGGTCCATCCGGAGCCTTTAAGTCCCTCAAAATTAGCTCCAAAGATTTTGTAGGGAAAAAAGCAGAAACTGAAACTTGAATAACTTTTGAACCGAGAATGATCTTTGCTTGATTCTTTCACCAAAGTGTTTATTATTTTGTCTTGAAGCTTCCCTTAAATTTCTATCTCCTCATGCCTTCAAAATCATACATGCTAAAAATAGCAGTCGAGTAGAAAAAGTAGAAAAGTAGTTCTGAAAGTTGGGAATTCTTCTTCGACAAAAAGGGTATCCAGAAATGCAAAAACATATACAAAACTCTAAATGAAAGTAAATATATTTTTGGATGATGTAGGATTGCCCTTACACCACTGGATGCTCCTGCATCAGGGTAGAGGGTAGAGAGGAGAGAGATAGAGGGAGTGAGTGAGAGAGAGAGACTTGAGAGAGGGAGAGGGGGTAGGAGGGAGAGTCTTGAGAGGGAGAGAGGGAGGGAGGGAGTGGGAGAGATATAGAGGTTAGAGGGTTAAGGGTAGAGTGTAGAGGGTTTAAGGGTTAAGGGTAGAGAGTTAAGGGTAGAGGGCAGAGATATACGAGTTAGTTAGAGAGAGAGACTTGAGAGAGGGATTGGGGACATGAGGGAGATACTTGAGAGAGAGAGAGAGGGAGTGGGGAGAGATAGGAGTGAGTGAGAGAGAGAGACCTAAGAGAGGGAGAGAGGGTAGGAGGGAGAGACTTTAGAGAGAGAGTGAGAAAGAGAGAGATAGAGATGGAGATGGAGATAGAGATAGAGACAAAGAGAGCAAGAGAGAGAATGAGCGGGGGGGAGGGAGGGAGTGAGAGAGAGACCTTAGAGAGGGAGAGGGGGTAGGAGTGAGAGACTTGAGATAGAGAGAGAGAGAGAGGATAGAGAGGGTAGAGGGTATTAGGTTGAGGGTGAAGGGTAGAAGGTTTAAGGGTTTAGGATTTAAGGTTTGAGGTTTTAGGGTTGAGGGTATAAGTTAAAGGGTATATGGTTGAAGGATTAGGGTTGAGAGACCTATTTATAGGGTAGAGGTTATAAGGGGTGAGGGTTTAGGGTTTAAGGGTTGAGGGTTGAGATTTTATGGTTTAGGGTTGAGTGTTTAAGGGTTTAATGGTTGAGGGTATAGGGTTGAGGGATTAGGGAAGAGAGGGAGGGATGGAGGGAGGGAGAGATGGATGGAGAATTGAGATAGAGATAAGGAGAGAAGAGGAGGGAGGGACTTAGAAAAATGAGGGTTGAGGACCTATTGGGTTGATAGTTTAAGGTATTGGGTTGAGGGTATAGTGTTGAGGGATTAGGGTTAACGGTAGAGGGTAGAAGGTTTAAGGGTTTATGGTTGATGGTTTAGGGATGAGGGTAGAGGGTTTAGGGTATAGGTTTTAGAGATTAGGATTAAGGGTAGAGGGGAGAGAGATAGAAGTGATTGAGTGAGAGAGAGATGTATGATAGGGAGAAGTGGTAGGAGGGAGAGACTTGAGAGAGAAAGAGAGGGATGGAGTGGGAGAGACA